>PVJL010007446.1:0-78001 GCA_004026885.1 Lyroderma lyra | reverse complement strand
CCTGCACAGGAGCGCAGACGAGCCAATCAGGAGGTTGGTGTATTTTACGAACCGGGGAAGTTAGCTGTAGCAGAAGCTGAGTCAGGGAAAAAGCGAAGAAGTGGGGGGCGACCCTAAGGGGTTTTGAGGAAGGTGCTGCTCGGGGATCCTGGAGGGAATTGAGGGCTGTGGAGGATTATAAGGAAGAGAGGCAGCTCGAGGTCCTGAGGCGAAAGAACAGGCTCAGGGTATCTGGAGGTGGCACCCAGAAAAGCGGCCTTGAAGGCACTGGGTCTTCTGGGCGCATGGATTTGGGCGAAGAATGGAAGTATCAGGGATGTGAAGTATTAGGGATGTGATGCCCGGAACTGGCTGACCTTTGATCCCTGATCCTGCCTTCTTCCCCATCTCAGATGTAGCCGTCATGACGACCTTCCAAACCAAGAAGGATCCTCTCCTCCGGGGTGTATCTCCCACCCCTAGCAAGATTCCGGTACGCTCAAAGAGACGCCCTCCTCTCCCCACAGTCAAGCCGTGCGCCGTGGACCAGGAGAACCAAGATCCAAGGGTAAGGGGCCTAGTGGGTGAAGACAGTAGCTACAAGGAGGCAGCACACAGCAGCAGTGCGCCGCAGCGCTGAACTTTTGTCCTCTCCTTCTCTAGAGACCGGAACAGAAGTTTAGTACTCAGCGTCCCCGCGTTGACTCAGAAGGCTCCAGGCCGAAAGCCATATATCAGACAGAGAAAGAGAGATTGGCGGAGAGCACTCAGCTCCGGAACCCCTTGGGAGAACTCAGACCTAGCCCTAGGGGACAAAATGTGGGGCCTGGGCCCCCTCCCCAGACAGGTACTTGTTGAAGGCCTAGAAAACAGTTTCCTTGCCTGGATGGGAGAATGGAATGGGCATAGTGGTATTTGGGGGCTTTGCACTCTTTCAGTCTGCTGCTGATGAGTCCTGGTCTCTTCTGGAAAGCTCTTTGCTTTTGGAAGCCTTCTCCTTCCTTCAGCAAAATGTCATCTCTTCTAAAGCATTTTTCAGCTCCCAGTGACCATCAATCCTCTGTGATCTAATACTTTGCAATACTCTTTCAAAACCTGTCCATACTTTGGCTTGAGTCTGTTATCTCTCTATAGTTTGACGATAGCTTCTTGAGGATAGGAGCTTTGTTTTAATCATCTCCAGGCCCCAGGGCCTAGAATAGAATCTTACATAAACTAAAGTAAAGTTCTTTGAACATTTGGTGAGTTGAGTCCAATTATATGAATCTCTTTCGCTTACTGTAGTCACCTCAAGGTGACTACGCTAGGGTACCTGGCCCCTCAACCTTTCCCCTTCCTGTTCCTTCTCACCTTTCCTTCTCTTCCCTTGCAGAGGTTCCAGGGGTCATGGAGTTTGTGGCTGACCCTGATGCCCTGGCCACCATCCTGTCAGGTGAGGGGGTGAAGAGTTGTCGCCTGGGGCGCCAGCCCAGTCTGGCTCAGAGAGTACTGGTTCGAGGGAGCAAGGGAGGCACCATCCGGAGGGGCCAGGTAATGAGACAGAATATGAGGAGATCAGGTTGGGGTCGACTATGGAGGGAATCCTGAGCTGATAGCCTCTTTGGGGGTCCCAGGGTGCCCGGGCCTCTGCATATTTGGCCCCTAGAACTCCCACCCACCAACTGGACCCTGCCAGGGCTTCCTGCTTTTCAAGGTTGGAGGGACCAGGACCCCGCAGCTGGACCTTGTGCGCTCAAAGGCTAGAGGCTCTGGTGAGTGCCCCTGGGGGACTAATATTCATTGCATCTGGGAGCTCCTAATGGGAACAGAACTGGGTCTTGAGAGAGAAGGAACCTGATGAGCCAAAGGGATTCTATGCAGGCAAGTGGAGTTGGTGGTGAGGCCTAAAGGTTTGGGGCCCACCTCTGACTCTGCTTGTTTCTTTTGCTTCTATCGGCCAGATTCCACCTTCAGAATCTTCTTTTCACCCCTCTGTTCGCCCAAGCTTCCAGGAGCTAAGAAGAGAGACAGGTGGCAGCAGCTGGTGAGAAGGAACGAGTCATTTTAAAAAGAACGATCCAATGTCTGATACATGGGTACCTCAAAGCTGGGGCCTTCCAGTAGCTTTAGGACTTCCTACCAATTCAGGAGGGGAGGAGGGGTGAGCCCTTGGAATAGGATTCAGGCCTTCATAGTCAGGCCTCAATAGGACAGCAGTTTCTTCAAGTTGTGGGGGAGGAAGGGTACAAAAATGAGACATGCTGTCTCTTTGTTTAGTGGCTAGAGCACAGACTGTGCAATAAATAGAATCTGGGTTTGATTCTTGACTCCTAGCACTTACTAGTTATGCAAGCTTGCCTGAATGTCCAACATTTAATTTCCTTAATCTGTCAAATGAGTATAATGTTTGTGTCATCATTAGAAAATGTTGTGAGAATTAAATGAGATGATGTTTGTAAAGCAGTTAGCACAGTGCCCAGCTCATACTTGGTACTGAGTGACTGCTGACTGCTAACTGCTGCCCTTATTGTCATTAGGACTTCAGTGAGCCAGGCCTCAGGATTGGTTCTAGAGACCCCAGTCCAGACTGGTGAGTGCATCTGGCCATGGGGAGAGAACAGGGATAGGTGGGCTGCCTGCAGTGGGGAGCAAGATGAGAAAGCTCAGCAGACTAGGGGTAAAGGGGAAAGGTCAGATCAGAAGGAGCCAGAGGTGAAGAGACCTTCTTGATAGGCCAGAGGTTGGCCCAGTTGCACTTGCATCAAAGGAGGTGGTCCCCATTTCTACCCTTTCCCTGTCACTTCCTATAAGGTTTACCTTCTACTCACTATTCTATCCTCAATCCCTAAGAGCCATTACCACACTCTGAGCCCACTTCAGGGTGTTCAGATTAATAAGCGATTATTGAGATAGTTCTGGGTTCCAGGGGGATGCTAGATGTCAAACTGATATATCCTCTTTAGAGGTCTCAAAACCTGTGCCAGACTTTGGTGGGTGTTCCAGACACTACAGTAACTTTCTGTCTTCTCCTAGCTTCCTCTCTCCCTGAAGGAGAACATGAAGTTGTCACTCACCCAGATGAAGGAGGAGGGCCCCCCCTAGGTCTGGCCCAGTGTGTTCCGTTAAGAGAAATCAGAGAGATAACCCACACCAGGGTGAGATGGGACCCTCCTGGGATTGGGGGAGTGAGGAGGGGAGATGCTTGGGGGAATTCCCCAGCAGCAGCCAGCACTGATGATTGTGGGTGGAGCCAGGCAGTCCTGGGGTTCAAATGTTGATTGGGTCTGGATTTGCTGTTCGACAGATCCAAGCCCTCTCCAGAGGACTGGCCTCTGTTTACTAGGTGTCTAGGGCCTGGGATAAGAAGTTACGGTCTGGTATATATTTGTATCACCATCAGATCAGAGATCTGACATTTGTCAATCATTTACTCCACAAGTACTAATTGATCAGCTACTGTGTGGTAAGCACTGTTCTAGGTTCTAGATATACAGTAGTAAATAAGTTCACATTCTAGAAGGGGGAGGCAAAGGTAAATGCATTGTAAAATATATAGTATGTCTGTCAGATGGTGATAAGTTCTCTGTAAAAAAAATAGTAAGGCAATAAAGGGGAAATGGAAGTTGGGTTAAGCATTGGTATTGCAATTTCAAATAGATTGGTCAGGGGTATCTCATTGAGAAGGTGACGTTTAAGTGAAGACCAGAAGCGGTTGAAGGAGGGAGCCCTGTAGACATCTGGGGAAGAACATTCCAGAGCTGCAGATGCAATGGCCCTGAGGAGGGAGTGTGCCAAGTGTGTTTAAGGATGAGCAAAAAAGAGACACCAGCAAGGCTAAAGCAAGTAAGGAGGATGACAGGAAATGAGGTTAGAGGATCAGACTAAGTAAGGATTTATAGACCAGTATAAGAACTTGGCTTTTACTTGGAATGAGAGGAAAGCCATGGGGAGGAGGAATGAGCAAAGGAGTGACATGATTTGGTTAGGTCTTAAAAGAACCACACTGCCTGCTGTAGTGAGAACAAGACCTAGGAAGGTGAAGGGCAAGGGATCACTCTTCCACCTTGTCCCTTTCCACAGGACAGCCATGACAGCCACCCGATGCCCTCCCCTGGCCGTTTGCTACTACCATCCATCCCCCATCCATCCCCCTTTGGACTGGCTCAGCGTGTACCCTCCCCTGGCCCTTCAGCTCTGGTTTGTATCCACAGCTCCTGGGGACTGGGCCAGGGCAGACAGTCTGGCTGGGATCCCTGCTACATCCAGGTTTTGTCCCTGCTCAGCCACCTTCATCTCTTCCCAGACCTCATATTCAGTGTTACGGCGTCTTGCCAGTCACCCCAAAAGCCAGTTCACACCCATCCCATCTGCTCCCAGAGCTCAGCAGGTAAGAGAAGACACGGCAGGTAGGTGGCATAGGAAGGGAACAGATGGGTGCAGGGACAGTTATGACATGTCACTTCTGTCCCAGGCCAGATGTTTGAGTGGCCTCTCCCCTCAGTCTTGCCCAGAAGAGCCTGCCCTAACCTGGGTAAGTGCCCAAAGCCTTCCCTTGCTGAGATCCCTCGCTCTGTCCTATTGGCCCGAGGTCCAGCAGTTTGAGGCAGGTGTGCTCCCTGGCAAAGCTACTCCAACTCTCCCTTTTTCCTGCTGTCCCTCCTAATCTCAGTCTAGGGCCTCTCAGTTAGGGACCTAATCCCTTCCTCATGAGGGTGAGACTCAGACTAGTTTTCCTGCCCCAGCTGGGCTTCCTCACATGGTCCCTCTCCTCCCACGTGGCAGGAGCAGATTGCAGTCCGGTTATTTGACCAGGAGAGTTGTATAAGGTTGCAGGAGGAGCCTGGGAAACCACCTGTAGCAACTCCTCATGGATACCACCCCAGTAGAACCCCCAACCTCCAGGAGCTGAAGATGCAGGTAGGCAATAGCTTTGATACCTAATGGGTAGTGACAGGGCTGGGAAAAGGAGAAACAGGAGGAGAGGCGGGTATGGAAATAGGACAGTGTGGGTAGAGACCTGATCTCACATCTTGACATCACACTGGAGTACTCTCTCTCACCCACAGCGCATCAGTATCCTGCAGCAGCTTTTGCAACAAGAGATAGAGGGGCTGGCAGGAGGCAAGTGTGCCCCACTTAATGGAGACTCCTCTTTGGATATGGTTGAACTTCAGCCCCTGCTGGCTGAGATTCCTAGAACTCTGAATGCCCCAGAGCATAATTCTGGGACTTTCCACCTTCCTGAACCATTACAAAACTCTGGACTGCCAAAGCCCTGCCTTCCAGAGGTGCATGAGGAGTGTGGGAAACCGCAACTCTGCCCTGGAGCAGAGCCTGAGGTAGCTCAACTCTGCCCTCCAGCAGAGCCAGGGCCCCCAGAGTCCTGCCATAAAAGGGAGCCTAAAATACCAGAGCCTACCACCCAGAAACAGCCTGAGGTGCAAGAGGCATGCCCTCTGATAGAGCCTGGACCCCTTCAGGTCAGCCCCCAGGGGCAGACTGGAGTCCTAGAGCCCTCCCCTAGGGTAGAGCCTGGGGCATCAGAGGCCTGCTCCCTGGAACCTAGAAGTCCAGAGTCCAACCGACAGCCCTGCTGCAGTCAGTGGGCTCCAGCAACCACCAGCGTGATCTTCTCCTCCCAACGCCCACTTTGTGCCAGCCCCCCTATCTGCTCACTCCAGTCTCTGAGGCCCCTAACAGGCCAGGCAGGTAAGGAGTTGGTTGGAGGGGTTGTGAACAATGGATAGCCTCATCTCTTACTGGGTAGCCCTGCAACAGGTGATCCCAGGCTTCTACCCTTCCTGGTCTGGCTCTTCTTCAGGAAGAAGGGAGGAGCTGGGCCTCCTGCCCTGTTCTCCTTTTGGCTTGGACCTTGGTGGGGGAGTGAGAAAGGGCAGTATATAGTGGGAGTATAGGACTCCAGAGCCCACCCTGAACTCCCTGTGGCCCTCGACTCTCAGGCCCCAGGAGTCTGGCTCCCCGAACCCTGGCCCTGAGACAGCGCCTCAAAGCATGTCTGACCGCCATCCACTGCTTCCATGAAGCCCGCCTGGATGATGAGTGTGCCTTCTACACCAGCCGAGCCCCTCCCTCAGGCCCCTCCCGGGTCTGCACCAACCCTGTGGCTACATTACTGGAATGGCAGGAGGCCCTGGTGAGCCTCCCATTGCCTGCACTGTGGGAAGTAGAGGGTGGGGGGCGGGGGTAGGCCAACCTCGGCTCCTGTTACAGAGGTGTGTGGGGAAGGGTTGGATCAGATCAAGGATGGCTGGGCTGTGACAAGTTCTTTTCTCTCTCCAGTGTTTTATTCCAGTCGGTTCTCCTGCCCCTCAGGATTCTCCGTCATGAGGCACCTGCCTTCACCCCCTGCTCCTGCTTTGCTCCTTTTAACCCTTATTTATTGTCCGTCCACCCCTTAGGATTGGGAGCCGAAACCCTTTTGTCCTTCAATAAAGTTTCTGAAGTGTCAAAATGTCTGTTTCCCTCTGGTCTGACCTAGGCCAGCTACTGCTTTTGCTCTGCAGTTGCCCACATGGTGGCAGTGTCCTACAGCTTAGAGCCAGGCCAGCCCTGGACTCTCAGGATCCCCCAGACTCCTTCACCTAGGAGCTGTCCTGAAGGAAGGAAGTCATCCTCCTCCTGTCCATCCCACCTGCACAGCAAGCTCTGAGTGGGTTCAGGGACAAATATAGGCCTTTGGGGAACTGCTCTTCTACCTGGTCCTTGAGATCAGTCCCATTTCCAGGAGCCATCAGGAACTCCCTCATCTAGAGCTCCTCTTAAATTGGTCTGCATCTCCGTGTCAGGCATAAGCAGAACCACCAGACCCATACCTTTGGAACCCTCCCTTGTTAGTGTCACTCTAGTTGGTGTCTCCCTACAGTGTAAGGCTCACCTTCCCCCTTCCCACATCACAGCCGAAAACCTGGGCAATTCCCCTCCTCCCCAACTCAGGCCATTCCTGGAAGAACTAAACTTTTACCTCCGGTAGGGTGGGAGTCCTCGAGAGGAGTGAGGGAAAGGGTCAGCCACTTGTCCCACTCTGCACCAGTTTAAGAGGCACACACATTCTCTAACTTCACTTTAATGGAAGTGGCAACAACAGCTGTACCCCAGGGCCCAGCCCGGATGAGGGTGAAATGGGGACTGTACAGAATGAATTTTAAATGCTAGGAATGAATTCGCTGGTTCCACCAGTTCACAGGAAGGCTGCCAAGGCTGGAGCCTGGAGCCTGAAAATGGAGATGAAGGGAGGAGGACATGATGAGAGAAAGTTGTCATGACAGAGGACTAATGCCTACCCAGTCCTAACGTCTCCTCCCGCCTGGATGGGGCTCCTTCTGTTTCTGTTCTTTCCCTCCCGAAATGAGATTTCCAGCTCCTGGCGGAAGAGAGTACCACGACCTCCGCCCCTCTCCCCTCTCCGACCGACTTTTACAGGCCTGAAGCACACGGAGGCGTGTAGTCCCTCCCCAAGAAGGTCTGCTTCTCCTCCCGGCCGGCGCCTCCGCTCCCCAGTTACTTATACTCGGGAGAATCAAGAGTCCGCCCATTAAGGCCGCCTCCGGGAGCGGAAGGACCCGCCCCACCTCCAGGCTCTCAAAGGATGTGGGGTGGTTCCTTGGGTGGGGCCAGCTCCAGGAGGGTGAGGAAGGGAGTGGAGGCCGAGGCCTAGAAGAATGGGGAGGGGAGGGACGCGAGACGGGGATGGGGCTCGGCTCAGTCAGGGTAGATGATGAAGCCAGAGAAAGTGCTATACTTGTTGGTGTTCCCGCCGTGCACCTTCCCGCCGTCGAGCTTGATAAAGACTTCATCGCCCACGTCCAGGTGCAGGATGACACTGTTGCTGGCGTAGTCGTAGTTCTGGTCTGCATCCTGTGCAATGGCACTGGCCCGGACCTATGGAGAGAGAGCAAAACAACCCCCTCACGCTCTGTGCGGAGCTGGGTGACAAGAGGGATCCAGCCGAGCAGGTGTAGCTGGGCCTGGGAAGGTGGCACGAGGATAGCGGGTTGCAGTGGCTGGGGAGGACAAGGAAAGGCTAGGAGATCGCTGAGCTCAGGCACCGCCATTCACTAGCTGTGCGACTCAAGCAAGCTTCACGCCTTCTCTGGTCCTCAATTTGAACTCTAAGGTGGGAGGTAATAATAGAGCCTACCTTCTAAGGTTATTAGAATTAAATGAGTTACTGTATGAGAAATGTGTTAAGAACAGTGCTTTGCACATAGGAAAACGTTATAAGGGTTTGCTATTACGTATTATCATTTAAAAATTAAAATTAGCTTGTAGGATAATTTCTAAGATTCTGAATCCCATCTGGTCTCCTAAACTTGCCTTCCCTTCCCCCAGTGATAGGGCACAGGTGTGCCTCTGTGTATGCAAGGGTGCAGGCCTTAAATGGAAAGTTGTAATCATGCATTCTCACCCCCGGGGTACCCGCTTCCCCTCCTAGTCGCCTCTGGCGCCCCCTCGTGGGAGTTGTCTTCTGCCCCAACAAGTAGCACCCTCCTCCACTCTGGCCTTGCTGCTGCAGGGCGCCTCTGGCCGCCAGCCCCGCCCCCAAACTCCCCTCTTCCTGTCCCGCAGGGACTGGTTATTAACTCATTAATTATTCATCATTATTCTAATCACTATTTACCATCCTCAGGGCCTGCAGCGCCCGCGCCACGGAATACAGAGTGGGAGTCGCGCGGCCCCCGCCCCCTCAGAAACTGACGCACTAGATACACACTGCTCCCTCCGCGGGTTAACAGATACCCCGCACAGACCACGCACACCTACTCAATGCCACATGCAGATAGATATGCTCTATTCTCACACCTTCGCACCCCCGCATCCACAGACACACTCGCATCACGCACACACACTCTCACACTGCCTTGCACACATACTGTCTCACTCCCATACAGACACACTCTCACTCCCTTTGCCTAGGATCCTGGGGTGGCCTGCTAGGAAGAGGAGACCCCCATGCAATTCCTGCGTGTCTTGGAGCCTGAGGGTGCTGCAGCCATAACAGCACTCGGGTTTCGGACAGTCTGGGTGAGCAGGCCCGATGCGCCATGGTCAACACCACCCAATCTCATGGAGCATTCAGAGGTCACCGCTAAGCCCCAATCTTATCCCCTGCCCAGGCACCTAACCCAACACCCCACCCCAGCGGCCTCTCACTCCCTGTGTGTGTGTGTCCGGATCTTCAATCTAAGTCCTTGGGGCTATTCTCCCAAGTCAAGGCTGCAGTGACTACAACTCTGACCACAGGGGCAGGCAGCAGCAGAACCTGGAGGAGAGAGGCTGCCAGGGAGGATGTGCGGCCTGCTGGACCAGGTCCGGGTCTAAGGCTTCTGCTTTATTTGTCCTTTGCATTTTTCTCCTTCAGACCGCCTGGCTGCTCCCTGACCTACCACACCATTTTAAACCTCTGTCTACTGACTCAGTACTTGCTGAGGGTAAGTCCCACTCTAGAATTTGCCCCATGCCCTGGGGCTAGCAGTAGTTCCAGTGTTTTCCTCCTTTTTTACCTTTTCCTCAAAAATCGAAGCTGAATGCCCCCAGACAGAATGGCTGCCGACTGCCCACTGTCTGGGACCCGGATTCCATTCTAATTTCAAGGAGCCAGGCTCCAGGTAACTCGCTCATCGCGAGGCTGGGAAACCTGAAGGCCAGGAGAGCTACCCCAGAAAAGAGAGTAGCCAAGACAGGACAAGAAAAGGTTACCTGTCAGGGCAAGACACAAAGAGGTTTGGTGTACAGTTGCCTGTAGTTGGAGTGTGAGGTAGCAGCTTCAGAGACATTACGCTTTGAGTCCTGAGTTCTAATTCTAACACCATTCCTAACGCTCCGTGAGACCCTGGGCAGGTCGTTTCCTTTCCTCTGACCCCACTTCCTCTTTGGCTAAGAAAGCCATTTCTGGGTTCTTAGCAGCCAGCCATTCCTGGATTCAGAGACGCGGTGTGGGGAAGGGGATTGGGTTGTGTAGTGAGTGCAGGGAGATTTGGAAAGCTACCCCACGAATCTGGGGCTGGGTGGGGGAGGGTCATCTCACCTGTCCATTTTTCATCAGGTCGGCCCACATGCTGGTGCCGTCACCGCCACGCATAAGCACATGGTAAGCGAAGAAGTAGACACCCGGCATGGGGCAGGTGAACTTGCCGCTGGCCGCCTCGTAAGCGTTGCCCACGTTAGTCACCACGTCGTCGAAGCGCAGCACCTCGTAACCCTCGTGTGGCCGCCGCAGGCCCGCGTAGAAAGCAATGCGAGGCACATAGCCGGCAGGGGGTGCCACCCCGCCGGGGCCGGGGCCCGGAGGGCCTGGGGGACCTGGCCTACCCGGCTCTCCTGGAGGCCCTCTGGGACCTGGTGGTCCGGGGGGCCCTCGCAGACCTGCCTTCCCGCGCCGGCCCACCTCTCCCTTGGAGCCCGGTGGGAAGGGGGACACAGAAACCGGCGCGCCGTCGGGTCCCGGACCTCGCGGCCCATGCGGGTCGCACACCATACGACATCGACCCAGCATCTCATAATGCGCGGGTCCACGGGAGCTATGCACCAGCAGCGGGATAGCCACCAGCAGCAGCAGCACCATAGCCACCCCGACGGCCGCGCCCGCCACCCGCTTGCGGCGGCTCAGACGCGACGCGGCCAGGGCCAGAAGATCCTCTTCACTCTTGGGCGCAATGGCGGCGGAGGGCCGGGGCTCTTCGCGGGCCCCGGAGGCGGTAGCCGGGCTCGGGCCTGGGTCGGGACACCCCCGACGGCTGCGCCCGGCCGCCCCCGCCTCTGCGGTCTCCCGCCTCGGTGGTGCCGTTCCCCAAACCTTCCGTCAAGGCGGAGGTCCCCGAGCGGGTTGGGCCAGGGGCAGCTCCCGACGGTTCAGAGCCCGTGATCCTCTATTCCTCTCCTGTTCAGCCTGACGTTCCCAGGCACCTGACGTCTGCGGCTTCTCAGACGGCTGGTTTCTTACAGATCTAGGAGGCTTGCTCTCTGGACAGCTGCTTTCTCAAGGATGGCGGCATCTAGTTCCCCAGCTACCTAGAGGGACTACCCTCGGTGCTCTGGACGTCCCAGGCTCTGCTCTTCGGGTGGTGCCCACCGGACTCGACCTCTTCGTAGGTTTGCGCTCTGGCTCTTGGCGAGTACTGACCCGCCTTTCTACCCCAGCCGCAGCCCCAGCCCCCGCTAGGGCCCTGGCCCGGCGTCCCTCTCCTGCTAGCGCACTCCCTCTCTGCGTCCCTAATCTTCTTTCCCCTCCCTCCCAGGGCGGCGGTGCGGATGGTGTGAGCAGCCGCGCGCGGGGAGCCGCTATAAGCGGCCGGGGGCGGAGCGACCCCTGGCGCCCAGAGCGGGAAGAGCGGGGGCGGGGCAGGCGGCGGCCCCCACCGCGGCCCCCAAGCCTCTGGGTTGCTGCTGCCAGGCTCTCTGGAGTCGATAATGCAGGGGTACACTGCCCCCACCCTAACCTTACTTTCACCCTCTATCCAAGTTAGGTATTCCCAGAGCCCAGAGGAAGCCAGAAAGCAATGGGATAAAAAGGGGTCTGGATATACACACAGAGAAGACGGAGGTGGATTCCTGAGTTAAAGAAGCACACCCCCCAAAAAAGAGAAAAATGAAAATAAAAATCCAACAAATAAACAAACCACGAAGGGCGATAGAAGAGAAATTCGTCACCCCACACCCCTCAGTGCCCATGACCATATACCATATGGAAAGCACTCAACAGATACGTGCAGGCCTGAACTGGAAAAGGCAAATGTCCAGCCACCCTTACCCTCGACCCCCAAAATTGGGGGCGCAGAGCATCCGAGAGTGTGAGGGAGCAAAAGAGAGTGAGGAAACAGACCAGCCTGTAGGAGGGAGCAGAAAGCAGAGAAGAAGCGGCAGAAATCAGAGACGGAAAGCCAGATAGAGAAACAGAGACAGAGAGATAGAGCGTGGAAAAGAGACTGACAGCCCCAGAGGGGGAGAGGGAGAGACAGAGACGGAGGGAGAGAGACCAGAGCCGCGACAGGTTGACAGATCGAGAGAGAAATGTAAATGGCGCGCTGCAGAGAAACACCCAGGTCCGTGTTCGGACTCCAATGTGACATATCAACTGTGGGGAAGACGCGGGGGCGGGGTGGTAGGCTCAGGGCCTGTGCATTGTGACAGTGTGCTGGCAAGTGGGGACGTGGCCATGGTACCCTGGCCTTGTGTGTCCCTGGGTGAGTGGGACTGTGGATTGTGTGCTGTCTTTGTGTGTGTATATGTGTGAGGGCTATTTGAAGGGAGGTTTTTCGATTTGTCTTTCTCTTAGTCCCTAAATGTGCGATGCTGTGAATAAATGCCATCTCGCCTATCCCAGGGCTGAAGAGTGAGTGGATAGTCTACTGGGGAAAAGAGTCAGAAAGTGGCTTTTGTCCCACTTGTCCTGCTTAGCCCAGCCCAGCTCCAGCCCTGCTCTAGTCCCTGACTTTGTCCAGCTCCTAGGATCTCTGCCACCTTTCTTCTCCCTTCTTCAAAGGTCTGTAGTTAGATGGAAGCCCAGAAAAGTTGGACCCCACATAATAAATATTTGGAGGAGGGGTTTGAAGTTAGTTATGCAAATTACCATAACCAAAATGCAGAACACAAGCTTTGATAGATCCTTCTCTGTCAGGGGTCCGAGTCCAGAGAAAAAGCTGGTGGCTGCATTCTCCCTCAGAATCTGGCCTCTCTGGGGGAAATGTCTTGCTCACAGGGACCCCAGGGCCAGAGGCGTGGAGACAGGGCTCCAGTACTGGCAAAGTGGGGCTATTCAGGGACCCTGGAGGCAGACAGCTGTAAAGGACTTCTTAGAGACTAGGAGAAGCCAGCACTGTAACGTATAGGAATATGATGTGTTAAATGGAGGGCACAAGACACACCGGGGCATGATTTCCTCGTCTCGTTTCCTGCACCCTTTCCCTGGGTCTCTCAGCCCACAATAACGCAGGGAGGAAGAGGCTGCTGAGACTGAGCCTGTACGGAGGGAGGCCCCTACAAGCTTGAAAGGTTTGGGAGAGAGAGCATTGGCAGTCAGTGGGGGAGGGGCCTTCTCCTCCGACCATAAATACAAATTTTATTCAAGGTCTTTGTCGCCATTTGTCTTCCTCGGGGGGCTGAGGGCCATGTCGGCCCCGTGCATGTCTAATTCCAAATCTGCTCCCCCAGGCTGAATGATGGATGGATCAGAGAGGAGAGAGCAGGCCTGGGCTCACATCAGCCTCCCCTGCCTGATCCTCAAGCCCCATCGACCCCAGGTCCTACCACCCCTCTGCTGACTCCTCCCCCCTCCCTCTATTCACCAGAGGCCTTCCTTTTGCTGGGCCCGCTCCCCACCCCACTCTCCTATGCACCGAATCCCTCTTTTTGATCCCCTCACCTCAGCCCCTTTCAGGTCCCAGCCCTCTTCTCTCTGGGCTTCCCTTCTCCTGCCCCCAGCCCAGGCTGTGAGCTGCGGTGACCAGCAGGGCTGCAGGCAGCAGCCGGTGTGTGTGGTGGGGGGAGCAGGCTTGGCTCACAGGGAGCCGAGGGGGCCAGCTCCATGAATTTATTCATGTTCTGTTGCTCTTTCCCCACGCTCTGGAATGAGCTGCCAGCTCACCAGGTCCTTATTGCTTCCCCTGCAGCTGTCACATTAGGCCAAGGAGGGACCTGGGTAGGGTCAAGGCCAGCCTGTGCTCCTGGGGCAAGAGGCCAAGTGTCTGGGCACAAGAGGAAATGCTGGGACCCAGGCTGGGGCCTGGGATGAACTCAGAGCTCCTCAGGCGACCAAACTGGGAGGCTTCAGGGAGGCGGTATGGTTGGGAATGGGAAGTGGGCAGAGAAGGGTGTGCTGCAGGACATAGAAAGAGCAGTGAAGGTGGGCACAAGGCTGATGGGGAAGGGAGGGGAGAAGCAGCATTTAACTCAGGGGTGTCCAACCTTTTGGCTTCCTTGGGCCACAATGGAAGAAGAATTGTCTTGGGCCACACATAAAATACACTAACACCAACGATAGCTGGTGAGCTAAAAAAAAATGCAAAAAAGAAAAAAAATTATAATGTTTTAAGAAAGCTTATGAATTTGTGTTGGGCCTCATTCAAAGCGGTCCTGGGCTGCATGCAGCCTGCTTTAAGGAGTCCCCTAAGCTCCCCTCTTTAAAGGCATAGCTCAGTCGGACTCCTGCTTTAACCTCCATTCTTGACTCTGTACTAGGCTGACCAGACGTACCATTTTAGGAGGGACAGAAAACAACTGTACTGTCCTGTGTCAAATGTACATATGGTCAGCCTCGTGTCACTGGCTAAATTCGAGGTGTCAGTAGGCTGACCATCATAGGTACCGTTTGAAACGGGACAGTACCATTGTTTTCTGCCCCCTTTTAAAATGGTGCATCTGGTCAGTCTATTCTATACTAATCCTGACTCTAACCCCAAATTATATACTTGGTTTCTCTTCAATCCTAAAATGAATCCTAACTCCATTCACCTCACCCTGAATGGGATTTGTACCCACCTGTTCTTTCTTGGGACCCAGAGGTGTCCCACAAATTTCCCCCAGGGCTTGCAGCGAGGTGTGCCTTGGAGTTCTGAGGACCAGACTTTGGATTAGCAGGTGATTAGCATATGATTTGAATGTGATATGTGCCTTCCACGCTGAGTAAGTTTTCATGTTAAAATTTTATGAAGTCTAGCAGAAAGGTCCTGGCTTCTTGAAGTTTCTCTCTTTTTGTTCCTTCTTCCACATTCCTTGTCACTGACCCAGATTCCCTCAAGGGAAGAAAGAGGGTGAGGAGATAAGCAATAGAGGGAGGACTCATGGGAGGGAAGATCCTGGGAGTGTAATCTGCCCTTGTCACTTGCAATGTAACCTCCACAAGCCTCAGTTTCCTCATCTGTAGGAGGAGAGGACCTAGCAGGCCGATATTAAGGTCTAAGGAAACTTTTTTTTCCCCTTACACTCTTTTGTCCCTCACCTTTCAGGGTCATTCATGATGTGGTTCTCCTCTGTCTCTGCCTCATACACACACTCTGGCTTGCAGCTCGCACATCTGAGATTACACAGAACTGGAAGCAGCCTGGGGTACCTGGCACTAGACGGGTGGTATGAAGAGAAAGGAACTTTGCCCACCTGATAGCATGGAAAGGGAAATAACATTATTTTGTGCTCATTATATGAGGACTGTCCAGAAAAAACCCAGCCATAAATGCCTCTATTTTTCATATTGCAGGGCTGGATACGTTCCAGACAGCCCTCATATGTTAGGGCTTTTACACTAAAGTTCTCATTGCATTCTCGCAGTGCCTCTGAAATGTGGATATATTGCCTCCATTTTACACATGAGGAAACTGGGGCCCAGCAACGAGAAGTGGCTTGTGCTCTATCTATCACCCTGTAAGTGGTAGCTCTAAAACTAGAGTTCTGAGCTCCTGACCTTCTCAGTGCGACGAGAAATGGCACCCGAGACAGTGGACAGGTGAGAGAACCAGGACAGGAGTGGGAGTGAACGCATCTCAGGGGAGACCTATGTGTGAAGCCAACAGAGCAGGACCTTGGCTCAGCCTGTCCCCCAGTCCTCCACCCCCAGCACTATGGATCCTGGCACCCACCAGGTACACAACTGCTAGCTAACGGGTGTCAGCCGCCAGGGGAAAAGCTGCGTGCGGCGCCCTGCCTGGGGCTTGCATTCACCCATCGCAGGAGCCCCGGTACTGCCGTTGCGTGCAGCCTTGGGTTCAAAGGACGGCGTCAGCGCCCACAGTGCAAGGGACTGACCCCCAGCTCCACGGAGAACGGGTAGGGATTGTTTCTATCCAAGCTGCGGTCAGGCCACAGCGCGCCGCTGCCTTGTCTCCGCAGCCCCTGACCCCTGACCAGGCGCAGCTCCTCGCCCCAGCCCGTGTCTCCACTTCCTTTTGCGCCCCCTCGCCCCCACCGTCCTTCCGCTCCAGCTTTTCAGTTAATGAAATGTGGCGAGCGGCCGCACAGACAGCTGTCAGATCCCTCATTTCTTCGTCGGGACATTGGATCCCGAGCTGGGAGACGGACAGGTGAGCAGAGGAGGGATGGTGCGGGGAGCCAAGGAAGGGGTGCCGGCTGGTGAGGCCCCGAAGCACAGGAGGCAGAGCCAAGCTCGAAGCCTCGAGGGTTCGGTCCTAGGTTGCTCTTTCCACCCGGGGCCCCTAGCTCTTTGCTCTAGTCCAACAAGCAGGAGACTTAACGAGCCCCACATGCACCGCGCCCGGACCCGGGCTGACCCAGGACTCGGGGTCCTCGGCACCCGAGGCCGGCCTGGCTCGCGTGCGCGCCGCACGTAGCGGCTCTGATTCGGCGGGCGCGGGCCGGTGCTTCCTCCCACCTCCTTCCATCCTTCCTTCTTGCTCCCCCTCCTTCCCGCGCTCCCTCCCCGGCGGCCGCGGCCTTTATTAGGGATTCCGCGGCTGTCGGTCCCGCCATCCATCCTGTCCGCCGGCAATTAGGCGGCCAGACAAAGAGCAGCTTCGGATGGATGAGGGTCCCGGCGGATCGGAAATGTGAAGGGTCAGCGCTGCCGCCCGCGGCGCACCCCGCTCCCCGCTCCGCATAATCACCGGCCGCCCGTCACTCAGCGAGCCGCTGGGGGAGCTCCCGGGCCCGGGCTGGAGAGAGGGTGGGGGTGGGACTGCAGCCTGGGCGCCTAGGGCAGGGCGAAGGCGGACTGCAACAGGGCGCCTCCTGTGGGACAACGGAGGACGGTGGAAGGCCGGAGGCACCTGGAGGAGAGAGAAAGTGGGATATGGCCTCAGCGTTTCCCTGAAGGCGGGCTGGGGGACAGCTGCCTGGGGGCTTCCAGTGCGAAAGCGGGGACTCTAGCTGCAGGAGACGGAAGGCTGGTGGCCCAGGCGCCCCCTGTTGGAAGGCTGGGAGACGAAGGCCTAGGGACTCGGGTCTGTACGAGTCGGACAGCGCTCAGGATGAGCCCCCTTAGGGAAACTGAGGGTCCGCAGGCTGGTGCGCCTCCTGCCGGAATAGGCTGATACTGCGTTTTTATCCCCCACCTCTTGGATGTGGAAATTCAATCCATCCACATCAAATCCAAAAAGCTCCCAGGCTGGGCGCGAGCCAGAATGGAGCCGAGAGGAAGTTCAAGAAGTCCGGTTTTTTAACTGCGGAGTCTGTGGCTCTAGATCCCTGCTGACAAATCAACATCTCAATCTGACAATTAGCGGTCGAGGTGGAGGGAGAGGGGCTCTCGCCTCCAGTACCGCTTAAACCTCCCGGCGGGAGGCGGAGAGGTGGGCGGTGCTGGCAGTGATGAACGACTCCGGGGGGGCCCCGGGCCCCGAGCGCGCATTCATTACTAGACTGACAGGCGGGCGGCGGGCCTTGCGGGCCGCGAGTGGACGTGCCGGGAAGAGGCGTGTGGCAGGAGGGAGAGTAAAGGAGGCGTTTAACAGCCCCTCTGCCTGGTCAGCTCCTGGTTCGTCTCCTCGACCCTGGTACTCCCTTGAGCTCGGCCTCTCCGTTTTTGGGGCTGGCCCTGGTTGCGGAGTTTGGGGAGGAGGTCAGGGACCTAAACCTTTCCCCCAGGTTAGGCAATTTAAGGTCTGAGATGTCAAGAAAGGGTGTAGACAGGCCTGAGGACTAGGTTCTTCAGCCTAACCTGGGAGGGATTGTGCGTGTCTGCGCACACAGAGATGGTGTGTGTGACAGGGATTGATGGGTGTGGATCGCGCGTGGGGGTTAGTGACTGTGTGTGTCAGTGTTAGGGATGTGTCAGCTTGATTTTGTCAGGAGAAGTGTGAGCTACGAATGTCTGAAGATGAGCTGCTGCCTCTCCCTACCTGTCTGTGCTCCCCCCCACCCTAACCCCCCCACCACTTGCTGTCAGCTCTCTGTCTTCAGTTCTGTAGGAAATGGCAGTGTGCACGGTGACAGCTGAGGTGTGCTGTTAGGGGTGGGGGGATAGATGTTAACTCTGAGAATGCTGCTCTGAACAACTGCTCCCTTCCACCACCTCCACCCAAAACACCATTCCTTCCCCAGACTTCCCTAAAGCAGTGGATGTTTCCCACCCCCAAAGTCTGGAGACCTAGTTGCTGAGTCCTGGAGAAGAAAGTAGTTACTACTAGTTTTCTATGGTCCACACCACTACATATATACAGCCTCCATCAATATATACAGACAGTCTCTAATACAAGATGTGATCTCCAACCTGTCTGGCTTCCTCAGCCTGGTGGTGGTCAGAGAGGAGGTGGATCTCAGGAAGGGAAGGGGAAGATCATCAGACCTTCAAGAGAGCCCACCTCTTTGGGGCCTGGGCTAGTGGCCCCTTTTGGATCTCAGGTCCAGTTACTAGTTGACACCTCGGTAAGGTAACATTAATTATATCCTAATTCCTCTCCCTAATAACTCTCATCACCAACTCAGAAACTCATCAAAAGATTGAACCTGGCCTTATTCCCAATCCTGACTCTCCTGAGTCTACAAGGCAGAGAGTTGGCGTGATTCTGGATCTCTGGTCCCCTGTTTTGTTCAGTGTGTCTTTCAGCCCCCTTCCCTTTGACTTGCTCTTCCTTATAGCTAGGCTATCTCTTGGAGGAGGCTTTATATCTTGGTTTCCGAAGTCCTCCTTGTGTCTAAATGTTCCTATACTCACGGATCTCTTCCAAATTTGTCTCCCTACCTTTGGGGGTGGGGGGCGTCTCTGTTCCTCTGAGAAGACCCCAGTGCAACAGTGAAGCCTATTGAAATGGGGAGAAGGAGTAGGGTTTACTTCCTGCCCCCATTCAGAGGAGACTGCACCCCAAGGATGGCCACGCAGTGTCAGGGCCGGGACATGGCCAGGTCGCTTCTCATTCAGGGCACAGGCGCCTGGTCGATGCCCTGCTGCCTGCCCCCCTCCAAGCCGCCCTCCTCCAGGCCCTCGCCCCCTCCGCCCTCTTGGAAAAGGCAAATTTGACATTTTTAAATCCCGAGCCTTAGAGGGATCGATGCGGCCCGGGGGCCCCGCCCGGGGTCGATATTCCTGATTGGGAAGCGGCCGCTGCGCGGAGCCGGGGTGTAAATCACCCGGACTGGGGGAGGGGGCGCGGGGATCCAACCGCATCCCAGGCGCGAAGAGCCAGGCAGGGTCCCAGCCCGGGGACGAGGGAGAATCCCAGGGCAATGGAATGACAGGCCTTAGTGACTGGGACACCAGCCCGCCCAGGGGTCCTCTCCTCCCCCTCGCAGGTCTGCCAACTCTGCGGGCCTGCACCGGTCTCGCTTCAGCGGCCGCCATCCTCCGCTGCCCCTGGAGCCGCCAGGGAGGTCGGTGTCGGAGCCAGCCATGCGGCGGCTCCTCTGCGGCCGCTCCCGCGGGGCCTGGGCTTTGGCGGCGGCTGTCACGAAGCCGACAGGCCGGTCCGGCAGGGAAGGGGCGGGGGGCGGGGAGCGTTGTTGGCAGGGTGGGGGTGCGGGGAGAGAAGGCTGGCGCGGCTCTAACTCACAGTGGGCGCGCAACAGATGTTTGCGGAATGGAGGGACAGCAAGGTGGCGTGGGGCAGGGAGCGGCGCAGAGCTGGGGGCTCCGGGGCGCGGGCGGGGCCGAGGCTGGACGCCTGGCCATTCAGCTGGGCTGAGCAGGCCCCCAAGGGCGTCCTGGGGATGGCTCAGCGGTGATAGACCCCAGACCCCTCTCCCTGTGACGCGGGTAGCGAAGAGCAGAAGAGAAGGGGTGGGCAGGGAAGTTCGGGTCCTACCTACAACTGCCTCCATCGCCCCGGGCCTGCAGCCCTCGCAGTGCTTTGTTGGGGAAACCGAGGAAGCGAGACTGGGATGGGCCAGGGAGCTTAAAAGCGGGATCTGGGACGAGGCTGGGGCAGCAGCCAGAATTCCCGGGTGGGTCTCTGGGTTCATTTGCCGGCTCCGGTCCGCTTGTGGGTAAACACACCAACACGCTCCCGGCACAGCTCAGTCAGACCCCCTGTCCCTCCTCAGCTTGTCAGATCCCACCATTCCCCACCCCACGCCAGTTTATAGAACAACAATTTGGGGAAAACAATCCGGGCCTAGTGACGGCCCCGTAATTGTGACAAAGTGAGTGCGGGCGACTGGAGAGAGCGCCAGGGCTGGAGCGCGGCGGGCCGAGGCGGAGGCAGGGGCGCCTCCCTCCCTCCCCGCCGCCCTCTCGTTCACATTCCGGTCACCTCCCATCCCTCTCCTTGACTCTTCTCCAATTCTTCTCCCGGCCCCTGGCGCCTCCCTCCGCTTGTTCCTCCATCGCTCTTCCTTTTCCTCCCGGTAACGGCTCTTCTCCCGCCTCCGCCCCGCTGCAGCCCTTCCCCCCGGGGCGCCTTTTCCTCTCTCACTTCTCTCTCTCTCCTCCGCCCTCCACTTGTTTCTCCATCTTTCCCTCCCGCTAGGTTGCCCTGGGGCCCCCTGGCTTCCACCGCACACTCCGCTCCTCTCCCTCCCCAGTCCTCACTTCCCGGGATCGAGCCCTCCCTCTGCGAGGCCAGCGCGGCCCCGCATTGCTGGGTTCCGCCGGCGGCCCGGGGGCCCCACAGCCGGCTCCTTCCCTCCCCCACCGCTCTGCCTCCCCGCCCCACTCTCCCTGCGCCCTGAGCTAGTTTGTTTGTCCAGCGGCGCCCGCCTTCGCCGGAGCTGTTTGCCGAGCTTAGCGCGCCGCGGCGCAGTGCGGGCCCAATTAAGTTTCATTCATTATTCAGTGCCCGGGCCCGCCCCAACCTCCACCTGGTGGCTCCCGTGGCGCTTTTGGGGCCCCTCCCAGTCCTGGTTCCTTAATGCGCCCTAACGGGTAATAGGGAAAGCCGCCTTCCTTCTCCGGCGGGTATAAGGACTAAGGGGGTTGAGGGTGTGCAGAGGACAGAAGCACTCTGCCGACTGCGGGGAGACGACATGGGTGAGGCTCACCAGGCCCACCCCACCCCCAAGTCGAGGCTGGGAGACCTTGGAGATCCAAGCTTTTTCTGTAGATGAGGAAACAGATTCAAGAAGCGGCGTGACCGGGCCAAGGTCACGTAGCAGGATTAGGATTGCAGCCCAGGACACAGAAATGAAGGCATCTTGCATCCCAGCTCCATCCCAGCACCAAGGCAGGAGAAAGGCAGACAATTCTAGGGCTGCGGCCTTGCTCTCCTAGTGGGACGCCCCTCGTCCCCTTCGCTCCTGGTTCTCTCTCTCTCTCTCCCTTTCTCTCTCTCTCTCTCTCTCTCTCTCTCTCTCGATACAGCCGACTTGAGGCTCCCTCTGGATAGGGAGTCTCCTCAGGTGTCAAGCTCAGGTCTGATATAGTGCTCCCCGACTGGCACGCCCGGAGGCGGGGCAGTAGGGCAAACTCAGGTGCGTGGCGGTTGTGGGGTTCTCTCTGCAGCTTGTCATTGGGTGTCACTGCCTTAGAGGAATTGGAAGTGGAGCCCTCCAAGACAGTCTTGAAGGGCAAGTAGAAGGTGCAGTCTGAGGTGAGGGCGGAGTCACCCTCTCATTTGTAGAGGTGGAAAGGGACGAGCAAGGGCCAGTTTTTGCGTTTGTAAGGGACTGCTCTGGGCTGCTTTTGCCGGGACATCTGGACAGGGTAAGTCTAGGGGACCCGCCTCGCCCTCCGTAAGCGACATCGCCACCTGGCGGTCACGATACCGCGGTGCAGGCGCCCTCGGCTTGGAGAGGGGCGCGCGCCTGCCCCTTGGAGCCTGGGGAGGCTGGATACGCCCAGAAAACCTTAAACTGAGTTTACCCCAGGGGGCGGGCGAGAGGGGCCTGAAGCTGAAAGGTGATCCGGAGGGGGCTGGGAAGGGCCTTAGGGAGGGGCCTGGCCCCAACGGCC
Organism: Lyroderma lyra; assembly: GCA_004026885.1. Classification (NCBI taxonomy): domain Eukaryota; kingdom Metazoa; phylum Chordata; class Mammalia; order Chiroptera; family Megadermatidae; genus Lyroderma; species Lyroderma lyra. The sequence continues at coordinate 56,259 of PVJL010007446.1, read as the reverse complement.
CGACTTCCGTGACACAGCAAACACAGAAAGACAAAGTCCATTTGGATGGAAGTGGGAGCGGAATGAGAGGGGCCGTTTTGACTCTGGGGTCCAAGGAAATGACTGGTCTGACAGGCTTGGGAGCCCTAGTACCCAGGTACGGCCGCTTACCTTGGGACTAAGTAGAGGGGAGAGACTGTCAGGCACACTTTGGCATCTGGTTTGATATTCCGGGGATTCATCCAGCTGCTTTGATTTTCCAAGTCCGCCCTGGCAGGAGGTGGTAGAATTGTGGGGTGCCAGGGTCTAGGTCAAAATGTAGTTTTCCGGAGCTGTTTTAAGTGGAGAGAATGCAGGACCTCTTCAAGTTTGATTTGTGGGAAGAAGACTTTATGGCCTAGAGAGCTGGGAAGGCTGGAGAGGGGCTAAAATCTTGGCCAAATGTCTGAGGGCAGCCATTGTTGGAATTGGGGGTGGAGGGGCGGGGCAGGGACTTTAAAAACTTGTAGGAACTTTATAGAAGGGCATCCTATTCACTCTACTCTCCCATGAGTCATTCCTAGGGACAGTGGTCAGAAGGGAAGTGTAAAATTTAAGCTTCTGCTTTTTTTAATCCGGGTGCCAAGTTCTCAGTTACTCAACTGAAAGCATTTAAAACATTCCTCTCCCCTAAATTTGGAGTCGCTGTGGTTGTAAAAAACAGAAACGAGATGCTAGACCAAACAGTATGGGAAACCCGGCATTTCAGGGACACTCAGGAAGATCTGGACTTGATTATTATTGGAAGAGGAAATGGTTAATGTGTTCGAACCTAGATATAGTCTTACAGCTGCTTTTTTCCACCTCTTAGGGTCTAAGGATAACTCTGGGGCCATGATGGTCATGATTCTCACAGAGGACCCCAGATTTCTTCACCCTGAGCAATGTCAGGTGCCACTGATACTGTTCTAAGACCCTTTCCCTAAAGGATGGCCAAGGGGCTCCTGGTAACCTATGCCCTCTGGGCTGTAGGGGGACCTGCTGGGCTCCACCACCTGTACCTTGGCCGGGACAGCCACGCACTGCTTTGGATGCTTACCCTGGGGGGCGGTGGCCTAGGCTGGCTCTGGGAGTTCTGGAAGCTCCCAAGCTTTGTAGCTCAGGCCAACAGAGCCCAGGGGCAGAGGCAGAACTCAGGAAGGGGGACACCCCCTTTGAGTCTCATTCGCTTTGCTACCCAGATGATAGTGGGCATCTATTTTGGCCTTGTGGCTCTCATTAGCCTTTCCTTCATGGCCAGTTTCTATATTGTGGGCCTCCCACTGGCAGTTGGCTTAGGGGTCTTGCTGGTGGCTGCTGTTGGCAATCAGACCTCAGACTTTAAGAACACTCTAGGGGCTGCATTTCTCACTTCACCTATCTTCTATGGCCGCCCCATAGCCATCCTGCCCATCAGCGTGGCGGCCAGCATCACAGCCCAGAAACATCGCCGCTACAAAACTTCCGTTGGGTCAGAGACGCTCAGTGTGCGGCTCTACCGCCTGGGCTTAGCCTACCTTGCTTTCACGGGCCCGCTAGCGTACAGCGCCCTCTGCAACACAGCAGCCACTATCAGCTATGTGGCAGAGACCCTTGGCTCCTTCTTGAATTGGTTTAGCTTCTTCCCCCTCCTTGGCCGCCTTATGGAGTCTGTCCTCCTTCTGCCTTATCGGGTCTGGAACCTGCTGGTGGGGGATCCTGGCTTCAGCAGCGGCTCCTTCCAGGAGTGGGAGAAGCTCTATGAGTTTGTTCGCAGTTTTCAGGATGAGAAGCGTCAGCTGGCTTACCAGGTAAGATTTTCTTTCCCCTCTCATTCCTGTCTGGATGGCTTAGGGAGTTAGGCTAAGCCTGGAGCTATGTGCCCCTTGTATGGAAGTGCTGCTTTCCTGTCTGCTGGGTCAGGCCCCAGAAGGGCGTCCTGGCTTCTTTGAGTTTCTCCGTGCAGTGGGTGAAGAAGGTGCAGAGGCTCTAATAGTGAGTGGGAAAAATATGTGTATATTATTTTCTTTTTATTGAAGTATAACATATATAAAGTACACTAATTTTATGTACATAGCTACGTAAACACTCAGATCAAGGTGTGGAATATTTGCATCCCTAAAAAGGTTCCCTTGTGCTCCTCCCCCAAGCTATACTCCTTTCCTTGGAGGTAACCTCTGTTCTGTTACCATAGATCAGTTTTGTCCATTCTTGAATTTCATGTAAGCGTAATCACTTAGTGTGTATTCTTTTGTGTCTGACTTCATACATTTAAGATTATGTCTGTGAGGTTTATTCATACTGTTGCACACAATTGTAAACTGTTTGTTTTCATTATTAACTAGTATCACATTGTATGACTATACCAGAATTTATTTATCCAATCTATGTTAATAAACATTTGGTGTGTTTCCAGTTCGGAGACATTCTGGCAGGGCACGGGGGGCAGTGGTTCACTGGCTGTGAGTCGAGCCTAGGCCATGGCGTTGGGAGCCTTGCCACTACACCACCAGGGAAGCCCCCTTTGGAGATTTTTTTTTTTTTTTTTTTTGCTTTTTGGTATGTGGGTAGCTCCCTGGCCGGGAATCGAACCCAGGCCGCAGCGCTGGCAGCACCAGCGCCGAAGCCTTAAGCCACTACACCACCAGGGAACTCCTGGAGATATTCTAAATAAAGCTGCTATGAACATTTTTGTACATGTCTTCGGTGGACATGCAAGCTTATTTCTCTTGTAAGGAGGAGATCTTGTCAGGGATGTAAAGTTCCAGGTTGGAAAATGGGCAGTTGTAATTAAAGGCAAACCCTGGTTCTTTTTTTTTTTTTTTTTTTTTTAAACCCTGGTTCTTGCCATGAGATCCAGAGCTTGGCCATGTTTCAGAAGGCTGGGATTCTAATCTGAGGCTCTGGACCTTTCTTACCACAAGTGGAAGGCAGTGCTGGAGATATCACAGCCTGATTTAGCAAGGAAGCAGGGAGAGGCCCAGGTGCCCCGACAACTAATGGGATTCTAATTTGTGTGCTTCTGTTTCCCTAAGGTTTTGGGTCTCTTAGAGGGGGCAACAAATGAAGAAATACATCGGAGATACCGGGAGCTAGTGAAAATCTGGCACCCTGACCACAACCGGCACCAGACAGAAGAGGCTCAGAGGCACTTCCTGGAGATCCAGGCTGCATATGAAGTCCTGAGTCAGCCCAGGAAGCCCCGGGGATCTGGGAGTTGGGAAGAAACTTCCCCTTGAGGATGGACTCTTCCTGGCAGAGCTGGGCAGCTTGTTCCAGCCCCAGTTTGGCCCACACAAGGCACCCAACAGCATTAAAGAAACTTCTTGTGGGGTTCTCTGGTGGTATAGTGGCTAGGCTTCAGTGCTCTCACTGACATAGCCTGGGTTCAATTCCCAGCCAGGGAACCAACCAAAAATAAATAAATAAATAAAATTTGAAAAAAAAACAACAAAAAACAAGTCAATAGATTGCCACATTTTTAAAAAATTAGAGGGAGTTCCCTGGTGGTGTAGTGGCTAAGGCTTCGGTGCTGTCAACGCTGTAGCCTGGGTTCGATTCCCAGCCAGGGAGCTACCAACTTATAAAAAAAAATTAAATAAATAAATAAACAAACAAACAAACAAATAAATAAATAGAAAAACATTAGTGTTAAGAAAAAAAAGTGAATTTCTTGTAGTGGAGATGAGATAACCTTAAAGGTGTGAGGAAGCTATGGTGGTGGAAGAATAAATGTATTTATGTATTGAATTTCTGAATTCTTGGCTATTATGTTCCTGTTTGTTTTTTGTTTTTTTTTAATGTCACCATACAGTGACATGAAAGATATTTTCTAAAACCAATAAAATATCTCTCAGAGAATATACATCTTATCCCACCCTTGGTTCATTGATGAGTGAGGGAGGAAGGTTATTCAACAATATATATTGTTTTAGTGTACAAAGTACTAGGTTAGGAGATTGAAGGAAAAATACGAAAGTTCTAATATTTCACAAATTGTCCTATAACAAGAGGGATTTGACCTATTCTGTGGATTACTGAGAGGTAAGACTGGCATTAAATTTTAACATTTCAGAAAAATATTTCAATTCCCTTTATAGAACAGCTTTCTAGGAGCTACACTTTCCCAGGGAGGAACGGCAGCCGTGGGGTAGTCCCCAGCACAGACTCTTCCGCTTGGAGGAGTACTCGGAGAGCCCTCACGACTTTTCAGGTGCTGCCGAAACTTGGGATTTGCTTCCGAGCTACAGCACCTTGCTCCCTGGGAGTTACAGTCTGGTGGGGGATAATAACACAGGTACACAGATATCAAAGTCCATCTCATTCAGTGTTGTAAACCAGATGTCATAAGAGGTGGACATAGAGTGCATTTGGATATTGGAGAAGGAACAGATGACATTCTTGTATGGCCACTCATGGAAAAAGTCATGATTTTTATATCTCATATGCCCTTATGGGGCCTTTGTTGAAACCCAAGGGAACTAGCAGCTTGAACGTCTCAAGGGGGCCTTATTTAATGCCCAGGTAAGTAGCCAGGTGTGGAAGAAACAGTCCAGCACGCAGAGGAAGACTGGAGGCTAGGCACATGATTTTAAAATTATATACTTTTACTCCAGCTTTCTTGTTCTGTGTGTGTGTGTGTGTGTGTGTGTGTAGCTCTCCTACTTTTTTTTTTTTGGAAGTCAATGGAGCAGTGTATATATTTTTTAAAAAGTAGAATTATTTTGCCTAGTCTTCTCTACAAATTAAAAAAAGGTCAGATCAATTGAGAGCAATGAAATTTGTAGACTTTTAATTCATATATAAAAAACAACATTTTTTTGCCAATGAATTTATATGCCATGATTTCAAGAGTAAATTAACTTTCACACCTTTTTTAAGTTGCCAAAAATGATACATACTTCTTTTGAAAAAGACAATTTGTCAAATTATCGCATGGAATTTTAATGAGGCATTTGCATAAGCTATTAATTAGTAACTTATTAACATGATATGTAGTACTACATCTGCAAAATATAAACATTAAAAATAGTCTATAAGGAAAAAGAGGCAAAAGAATGATGAGGACCTTTACTTGATGGAAAATTATTTTACTGTCCTCAAATTTTGTTATTAGTTTTTATTAACAAAAATATGGGTGTATTTTAATTTATTCAAGTGGAAACTACTGATAAGCAAGTTCCATTTTTTCCAACATGAGTAAAGCTACAATAAATATCCTTGAATATGTGTACTGCTGGTTTTTGGCTTTTTAAGGCTAGATTCCAATAAGTCCTAATGTAGGGTTAAACAACATATATTTAGAATTTTGATTGATACTGTATCCTTACTTCTGGAAAAGGTGGTAACAATTACACTTCCACCAGCAGAGTAAGAAAGTGGCCCTTTCTTTGTAGCTGACATGCACTGTTATCACTCTTAAATTTCTGCCAAGATGATGGGTGAGCATTAGTACAGGCTTCCTTTAATTTGCCATTCCCCTGGCTCCTAGAGAAGTTTAGCATCTTTTCAGATGTTTACTGGGCACTTGTATTGCTTCAGTGGATTGCCTGAACTTATCATCTGCCTATTTCTTTCTTTAAATTGTATTCTTATTTGTCTTCAGGAAATCTACTTTGTTGTTATCCTTGCTTGTTACCTTAAACCTTTGTCTTATGCATTGTAGCTATTTGTCCCTGGTCTACGACTTGTCTTGTGATTGAGTATGGGTTTTAGAGTCAGAAAGATTAGGATTAGGATTTGAAGCTGGTTCCATGATTTTCTAGCTATGTGATCTTGGATTTCTTTAGCCTTAGTTTCCTCTAAAACTGTACTTTTAAAGGGTTGCTGTGTTTTAAAAATAAAAGATAGCACATGCAAAGTGAGCAAATATAACTAGTAGTGCCTTTCCCCCATTTTAGCTGATGTGGGGAAATGGGACTTGAGTGTAATGAGTTAACTGGTATAGCGTGAAGGTTCTACCTGGAAGGCTGCATTTGCTGAGTGTATTTTGTATATATTTTTAAGTTTCCTTTGGTTTCCTGTAAATCACTGTATGAATGCTTATACATAATGATTAGAAAGAAGCAAATAAGAATGCTGGATTGGAAGTTCCCTGGTGGTGTAGTGGCTAGGCTTGGACGCTGTCAATGCTGCAGCCTGGGTTTGAGTCCCAGCTGTGGAACTACCTACTGGCCCCTCTTGGGCTATAATTTTTAAATGGAGCAGAGCTTGTCTGAGCCAGTTGTGATGGCAGAAGGCCTCAGAATGAGTCAACTCTGAGGGAAGATGAATTTCATGGGAAGGAGATGGAGATCTGTTTGTAAGATGGCCTTTGCACCTGCAGATTCTCCTTGCACAACTCTCTTGTATCCTTTGGCAGATTCAATTCGATTAAGGAGGCTGTTCCCTGACATGTGGAGTCTCGGTTCTTCTATGCAGAAAAACAGAGGTATTTATATTTTAAGAAATGCTATATAGTATGAACAGTCTACTGCCCAACTCTTACCCTCACTGGTCACTTCAGTGTGGATTGGTATTAAGCTTTCCACAGGACAGAGTTTTGTGTATAGCAGCTGGAGCACTAGGTGAGAAGTGAGAAAGGGTTTAAAGAATGTTTATTACCTCTTAGTAGGAAAGACTGATTAAACCAGGCTTAGATTTCATCTTCTTTGTCCTGGCCCAGCTTTTTTCTTTTTTTTTCTTTTCTTTTCTTTTTTTTTTTTTTTTTTTTGAGGATAACAATAACTTTTTATTGAACTATTTCTAGATTCTAGGCAACTTGTTAAGCACAATATATATGGTGATGTCAATCAAGCAATTCCATCAACTTCTCAGAGATTATTATCTCCACTATATAGATTAGTGAACAGTCATAGGAAGATTAAGTAATTTACCCAATGACTTTTAAGTGGCTATGCTGGGGTTTAAATTCAGATTATTGTGACTTAAATTTGTGCTATCAGACATGACATATTTATATTGCCATTTTAAAAAGTTGAGCTATAATTATCATACATTATATTAGTTTTAGGTGTACAAGATAATGATTTGATAGTTGTATATATAATGAAATGATCACTACAATAAGTCTAGTTACCGTCCATCACCATATATAGTTCCAATTTTTTTCTTATGATGAGAACCTTTAAGATTTACTCTCTTAGCAACTTTCAAATATACATAGCCATTATGCTGTACATTACATCCCCATGACCTACTTATTTTATAGCTGGAAGTTTGTACCTTTGATCACCTTCACCCATTTCACCCATTCCCCACACCCCCTGCCTCTGGCAGCCACCAATCTATTCTGTTTCTATGAGCTTATCTTTTATTTTTGTTTTTAGATTCCACATGTAAGTGAGATCATGTGGTATTTGTAGTTCTCTGTCTGATTTATTTCACTTAGCATAATGCTCTCAAGGTCCCATCAATGTTGTTGCAAACAGCCAATTTTTAAAAAGAAAGAAATGGCATAAAACCATACAAATTTAGAAATTCTGGAAGAGAATTTTACATTGCTGCTGACCCTGGGACATAATCATTGGGAGATTTTTCTGGGTATGTGCTTCCCAAAGGATCTGACATAATGAAAATCAGCTGAAAGCAGAAATTCACTAAAGTAATTTTTTAAAAAATCTAAGACATTAGCAAGTAAGAGGTCTTCCTTATTCCCTGAGTTGATTTAATGAAATCCAATGATTTCATATTCTCCCACTGCCACAAATAAAAAATGTATAGATCTTTTTAAAAGAGTTGGAAGGGAACCACATACCTATTTAGTGCAGAATCTTGAGAATAGCTTGCTTCAGAGGTGACCATCTTGGCTATTGCTTGAGTAGGAAATTCCCTATGTACCACATTTTGGATATTCTAAGTGTTCAATTCTTTTGTTGGACTGAAATTAGCTCCCCGTTAAGTTCTTTCTAGATTTGCCATCTTTTGCTACAAAGAACAAAACCAACAGAAGACCCTCTCTTGATGAGAACCCACCCTTCATCTCATATCCCATTAAGTCTCTTCTCTTTTTCTTATTTTTTTAATTTTTGTTTATTTTAATTTTTATATATTTTTTTATGTGGGTAGTTCCCTGGCTGGGAATCGAACCCAGGCCACAGCGTTGACAGCGCCGAAACCTAGCCACTACACCACCAGGGAACTCCCTCTTCTCTTTTTTTAGATTAAACATCCCCTTGTTTAAGGAAGCGCTGCAGTTTGGTAGAAAAAACATCGATGAAGAGGGAAGAGATGGGGTTCCACTTCCACCTCTTGCATGACAAGTCGGCTGACTTTGGACAAGACACTTCACCATTTTGTCCTCAGTTTTTTCCTTGTGGTGTGAGGAATTTGGACTTAGATGACCTCTAAGATTGCTTTCAACACTGGATTCTTCATTCCTTTTAGCCCAGGCTGTGTTCAATGGTTTGGTTTGTCATTTTCTGTCTATCCTCTTGTGGACACTATCTTGGGAAGGAAAGAAAATATTTAATTCTCCAAAGAACCATATAATGGCTACCATTCTCCCAATTAAAAAATTCATCTGTATCAAACTATTTTAATTTATTCATGTTCCCTTCTAGCCCTCATCCATAAATTTACATAATTAATTTACATGATTGGGTATTAGAGATATAATTTTTTTTCTCTTCTAGGGATATAATTTTATACTTTCCCTCCCCCATGAAATCACGAGAATTTATACTCATATATATTACTATGAAGTCTTCATATACATGTATTTTATTGAGATATAATTCATGTGCCATAAATTTCACCATTTTAATGTATATCATGTAGTAGTTTTTAGTATATTGTTGTGCGAACATCAACACTTTCTAATTCCAGAATGTTCTTACCACCCCAAAAAGAAACCCCACGCTCATTAACAATCCTCTCCCATTCTCTCCTCCCTCCAGCTCCCAGCAACTGCTAATCTCCTTTCTGTCTCCATGGATTTGCCTATCCTAGACATTTTATATAAATGGAATCATGCAATGTCTCCTTTTGTGTCTGGCTTCTTTCACTTATGTTTTCAAAATTCAACCATGTTGTAGCATACATTATCACTTTTTTTTCCAAATAACATCATTATATTTTAATGCTATATGATATTCCCTTGTTTGGGGGACATTTAGGGTTTTAATATATATTTTTGTTGTTATAAAGAATGTTGCATCAATATCTTCATGCTTCTAATTCATCTATTCTCTTGAATTATTTCAGAATAAATTCCCATGGGTGGGATTACTAGGTCAAAAGGTATGAACATTTTTATGGCTCTTGTCAATATTGCTCTTAAATTGTGGTGCCCAGAACTAAATGCAATTCTCAGATGTGTTCAGACAGAACCGGCTACTGTGGGGTTATTAAGTTTTCAAGGTCTGCACAGTATATCATCCTTTAAATCAAGCAGCCTAAGAATTTATTAGCTTTTTTTGGTTGCTCATTGAGCTTATAGCCAATAAGGCCCTTAGATCTTTTCCTAGGCACTGTGTCTTAAAGCTATGTTTGCATTTACTCTATGACCCAGGGGCTTTTGAGGACTCCCTGACTTGAATTTAGTATTTCTTTGTTTTCTTTTTTCTTTTAACAGTGGGTGGTCTTGAGCTAGCAGGAGGTATGGGTTTATTGCAGTCTCAGTTGAGAACTGTAGATGGCGCTTTAAGGCTGTCACAAGGGTAAATTATATTTGTTTTTTGTTTTGGGGTTTTTTTTTTTTCTTCTTTTTGGGATCTGGTATTGGCACCTCCAAACCAGATTCATTACCAGAATTCAGTCCTCCCCTTTTGTGGGGAAGGAGACTGCAACTGTGAAGGTGACTTTTGTGTTATTCAGGGTAAACTCCAATTGAAGCATGTTTTCTAGTTGTCATTTGATCTCCTCGGGGATTCTGGGGCAGTGTATTTCATGTTAGAGCTTTGCTTGAACACACATTTCAGTCCACTGCTTTGACTTTTGAAGTTCACCCTGAGACGCTGATTTTTTTGTTTCTCTTCATGTTCTTTGCCATCTCTTTCTCTTAGTAATTGTAAGGGATTGAAACTTGTTCAACTAGCTGGTTTTGTTTTGCTAAGGTGGGTTTTGAACAACAAAAGCAGAGAATTTATGTAGGGTTCCATCTAAATGAGGTTTCATTTCAGTAGTTTGTTGCTCTTTTCCTTTTCCTTTCCTTTCCCTCCCAGTTCTCTTCTTTCTTCTTACCTCTCATCTACCCTTTCCATAGTCCAACTGCTTATTTGCAAATCATTACAACTTTAAGCAAGACCTTGAATGTTCTGGATTTAAACTTCACTGACAAGTTTCAACAAAACAAAGCAGTGCCTTGTGTGGGAAAATTGGAAGGGATTCATTTTAGCCTATTCAGTGCCAGACTTTAGTCCCATTTCTGGGCTGAGGAAGTTGCGGGGTACATCCTCTGCTGGGCGGTGACTGAGTTAGTATGTGAACTTGGCTTTTCAAGTACCACTTAAAAGGGCATTTTTCCTCTAGCATCAATAGGTCAGGTACCTTTCAGATGAATTAGTATCAAGGAAGGAATGGGAGGGGTCTGGGGGAATATAAATGTCTTCTATTCATATGTTTCCCAGTCACAGTTCTGAGGGTCAGTGAGGCTCATGTTATTCCTTTGCTCCATATCCATAACCACCACTATGGACTTGGCTTCCCTTGCTTCTTTCTTATTTTCACGCCTGGGGTCCATAGCAGAGAGTGTGCATTCACTACTTTTCTGTATAATTGGGGTTGGAAAGCAATTAACTGCTCAGTCCAGGCAAGTGGTGCCATATTATTTTATATTCATCAACTGGAAATTCATTACCTCATAGCAAGTTGATTTTTTTGCATAGCTGAGAGACTGATCCTTTCAGATCTATCTCCCTTCAAACTCTAATTCTTTTCAATTAGTGTGTTTCTGGTTCTTATGTTAATGCCTTTGCTGATGTCACTCTCCTTTCCTATACTTCTTTTTCCTCTTTGCTAATCAAAATCTTTAAGCTTTTACAATCTGGCTTAAGGTTTATCCCTAAATGATGTCTTCACTGATTAATTCCATATCCAGTAATCTTTCCCCTTGAATTCTTCCAGCATTTTGTCTAGTTTGTACCATTCTATCTAGCATTTTCTTACATGTTTCCATGTAATCATTGCCTCATGTTTGTAACTATGTCAAAGCCCCTTGAAGGCAGGCACTGTCTTTTCCCATTGCAACCAATAAGGCATTTACTCAATGTGTTAACTAGAGCCTCAGTTTCCTCATTTGTTATATGAGGACAATGATGCCTGCATCACAGGGATGTTGAAACAATCAAATGAGACAATGTGTTGAGAGTGCTTTATAAACCATAAAACATTTACAGAGGGTAGGCATTATTAATTTTTTTAAAATAATGACAGTTTGTATAAATGAAAGAGCATGCTGAAATTCCATGAATGGAGTGACAGTAAAGCAGTATTAGTTGTATGTCTAACACATAGAAACAAATTCATTAAAGATCAAATTCAAGTTTTTAATGAACTTGAGTATTTAAAATCTGAGTTTTGGTTTTGACATCGTCATTAATTTTGTGATATAACAGTTTGACTTTGCTCATTTAAGGCCTTTTCCAGCTCTAAATATCTGATACACCACTGAATTTGGGTATCATACCCATGTCTTTGGACCTGTTTTGTTATTTGTAAAATGGGAAATGTCAACTAAATTAAACCCTTTAATAGAACTTTATAGAATGAATGTTCAAAGAAACATTAATCCTGTACAAAAGTCTCCTGGGAGGAAGAAAGTCTCCGGGGGGGGGGGGGCCGGGGGGGGGGGGAGAAGCTACATACTGTGTAGTGCATTCTCCTCAATATTAGCAAAGCACATTATCATAGTAAATGTTCTGAGAAGTAAAGCAACACTTTTAACTTGATTTTACCCAGTGTTTCCCCAAATTTATTTGGACCTGGAATAGTTTTTTCAGATAACATCCATTTAGCATCTCATGAAACTGATTTTCTAAAACACACAGTTTGGACTGCCAACATGAATATTCTTAGGTATTAGGGTAGTCCAAGCAAAGGGAAAAGTATACCTTATGAGATGTTCTCTGCTAGTCTTCATGCCTAGTGTGGCTTGTAGCTTCAGCTTTAGTCAACAGAGACTAAAAAATCATATTCTTCAGTTATAGTCATTATCAAGTCTCAAAGATTATGAGTAAAAATTTTATGCCTCTCAGACTACAGTTTAACTTCAGCATCTTTCTCTTCCTAATAAAAAAATAGGATCTGGCAATCGTTCATTTCAGATGCAAAATATCAACTCAAAATAAAAATACTAGAAACGTTGTCATCTCCAGGATCTCTTTGAAACATATCAAATTAGGTCAGGTTAATATCTGCAGAATATATCTGCCAAGGTGAAGATTATGTCATGATTTATTTATAATTCTAGTTTGCCATTCGATCATTAGGTAACCTGGGATAAATTAATTCCCTTAGAGCTGAAATAAGACATATAGATGTTATTTCAGAATGATCTTCTTTTGTAACCAACAGCAGTTACTCTAACTTTTTCAGAAATTTGGAGTTTTTGGTTTGTTTTCTTGGGAGAAGGTAACAAGAATTGCATGTTCAGTTTATTACAGCATTTCTTTTCCTCCAATATAATTTATAGACAGACTTTATAAACAATTTGCCATTATTTCAAAGAAAGCAATGATCATTTTGTTTCATTGTGAAGTATAGCATACAAAATGGAGAATGTGTAAGTAGTGTAAAGAACAAGGATAAAATTAATCTTTGTAACCTAGATCCAAAAGTTATTTTTGAAAACATTTGTTCAGTGTCCTTTTAGAGAGGTTGAGTGCAGCAAGGAGAAAGGACAAAGGTAGGTTGTGCAGTAGAGGTACTTGCAAACCCCACTTAGCAAGACACATGCTCTACATGACCAACCCATCTTACTTGTAGGGCTATTTCTTTTTTATTTATTTATTTATTATTTTTTTATGTGGTTAGCTCCCTGGCTGGGACTCGAACCCAGGCCGCAGCACTGACAGCACTGAAGCCTTAAGCCACTACACCACCAGAAAACTCCCTGTAGGGCTATTTCTTGAGTAAAATTTTTGTGAGGAACCTTCCAGTACTGCCACCCCAGGGACTGAGCAAAATGCTCCTCTGAACCACACTCAGAATTCTCCCTTGGAGATGTTAAACATACTGTTCATCTCATTAGATTTCCAATAATGTTTTACAGCTCTCCTAGATTGGGCCTAGGCATGTCCCTTAATCCCCTTCCCTTTTCTTTGAGAGGGATATCCACATATAAAAACTCTTTTACTTGACCAGGACTCTCTGATAGGGGAGGCATTATGACGTAACTGAACAGACCGTAAGGTTTCCAAGGTGGAGGACTTTTTTGGTTTTGCAGCAGCAATAGGCCCTACACTGAAGGTGTTTCCCGAGTGACTTTTAGTAGGGAAACCAGCCAGTAAGGAACAGGATGTTGGATACGACTGGTTCGGGCTCCATTCTTCATTGTAAAGTTTCCTATTGACCAGGGTCATATACAGTCAGACCTTGGTACTTGATGCATTTTGATGTGAAAATTTTGTCCTGGTACTCATCATTTTTTTGGGTACTCCATGCAAAAGCTGGAACTTGTTGGTGTTGATTGCCTCATGACTCGCTACTCTTTTAAGCAGAAACATACGGTCACACGTTAGTCACTTAGTAGCTCTCGCCCTGTGCACATTCATTTGTGGTCTTAGCTTCTGTGGTCATTTTGTGTATTTTTGGTTTGGGAAAACATTAAATTTATTGACATTATTCCTTATGGGAAAAATTTGTTTTGTACTTGTTACTTTTGATACTCATCGTGCCTCCCAGAACCAATTAAGGAAGAGTACTGAGGTAGCACTGTAATTCAATTCCAACTCTGCGTGGGGAGGGGAATTGTGGAAGAGTTACTCATTCCACTTTGCACCTTTCTGTTTCAGCACTTATCATGTTATTATAGTTAATTATTTAATAGCTTATATCCTCTTTTACAACTAGATACTCTCCTTGGGGATAATCATCTTGCTTTATTCTTTGTAAGTGACCCAATGAGTAGAACAATGCCTACAACTCTTTGGCTACAATTTAGCGAATGAGAAAAGCAGGTATTTGCATGATCTGCTTCTCTGTGAATTTTTGAAAGAGGATTTGATAGTAAGCAACATGTGGTGTAGTGCTGGATGACCTACTCTTCTGTTTCTTGAGATCTGTAAATGATACAGTTGGAATATATTAGGCATTATTAACCAGGGGTCGTGGGCTCTAGATTTTTGACCCCACACCCAACCCATGCAAAGTTTAACACCCAAAGGAGCAGATGCCTTTGTAAACATTTACTATACTACTCTGTGTACTAACCAAAACTACATTGTGCCTATGGCTATACACACCCATATACACTCTAGGGTTTGTCCAGTGCCCCTTATGCTTTGGCCACAAAAGATAGGAAGATGAGGACAAATTCTGATTAATCTTTTAATGCGGATAGTCTAAATTCCCAGCTTGTGGCTGCTCTTAACAGATGGCTGACTAGTTAACAGTGGGGTGAGTGCTTCACACATGCAGGACACTAGCTAGAAAAGTGCACAAATATTATACTAGAGATCGTTCTGGCCCCGGGGATATTGGGAATCTGACTACGAAGACAGAGAAGTAGTCAACAGAAAGGTTCGACTGGTGATATAACTGACCACACAGACGTAGAGAGGGATGCAGACGACTGAGCAGATCAGAAAACCGATTCAGCAAGGGACTTGAGACAATGTGTCGGGCGGACGCGGCCTAGGTACAGAATCCTCAATTCGCAGGCAAGGTTATCCTGAGTCAGGCCCGGCGGTGCCTCCTTCCGCCCACCCACCACGGACCTCTGTGACCTCCCAGGAGTCTGAGCGGCTGCCAAGTCCGGTTGTCCCAGCATTTCCCGCAGCTCTGAAATGGCCTTTTCGAATAAACCTTAGGTAGGTCGGGAAGCAGGCGAAGAGGAAAGTGGTTTTAAGTTTGAGGGACAGAGGGGTCAGAGGCGTAAGCGGCCAAAGAGAGGGCGGCCTGAAAGACCGTGTCCCGGCTATGACCCAGAGTGAAAAGTCCCTCGCGCGGCTCCCCTCTGGGCGCCCGCCTTCGGCCACCTCCGGGGGGAGTTTCGGCTCTTTCCGGTAGTTCCAGCTCGAGCCCTGCGCTCCCAGCGCGCGCTATCCTCCACCCCACGCCGCCCGTTTTCTCTGGGTACAAGCCGTTCCGCACGTGGATTCGAGGTCGCGTGGCCCCCGTCCCTACTTCCATCTAGTATCCTGTTCCCGACCCACTCCTCCAATTCCTTTTCTTCCTCGTTATCCCAGTCCCCGGCGACGCCCCAACTCCCTTAACTCAGGCGCGCGACCCGGAGGGCGGTGCGAGGAGCGAGGGACCCGGTCACGGGAGGAGGGGTATCCCGATCACCCGAGTCCACGTCTAGCTCCACACCCCTGCACGCGCAGATCTCCGGCGCGCAGGCCGCCCCGCGCCCGGGCCTCGCTCACGCGCCGGTTAGCTGCAACGGCCTCGAGCCCGGCGTGCCGGATTCTCGCCGGCGCGAGCACGCGCCCTGTGCGCTGGTTAGCTGGCGCGCACGCGCCCGAGCGGACTGCGGGGCGGGGCGAACAGCAAGAGCCCCGGCGGGGTCGGTGTGGATCGACTGGCGCTCCGGCCCCCAGCCCCGGCAGCGATTCCCAGCCTGCCGGCCGACGGAGAAGGGAAGCAGGGTAAGGGGAGGTGGGGGCGGGGCGGCATCCAGCTCTGGGAGAGCTGTGGGAGGAGCGCGGTGGCGACGGCGGCGACGGCGGCGGCTCTAGAAGACTAGAAGGAGGCGGCGGAGCTCCTTTCCTCTTCTTGGACCCCGGAGCGTCCGGGACGCAGAGCCCGGAACTGGGAGGACGCGGCGACTGCGGGGGCCCGGCGTAGGTGAGGCTCAGGGTGCTAGATAGAGGGGATTGTTGCGGGGATAAAGGAGGGACAGAGGTGCACAGAGCGGGCTTGAGGGAGGGCACAGCGGGTAGGAGTAGTTGTTGGGGGTTGGGGTACGGAGAGGAGGGGGATGAGTCCTATGGGACGTGCAGTGCCCAGATGGTGAAAGGTTTCTAGGGTCATGAGGTCGGGCAGAAGCACACGGGTCCCAGTTGGGGTGTTTCCAGAGGCTTAGGCCGGGGAAACAATGGAGTGAGAGGGGACTCTGATGTGACCGTGTGTGGGGTGTTGAATTTTAGGAAACAACGAGAGATGGGAAAGAAGGAAAGAATGGGTCATTTGGAATAAATAAAATGAATTGGGAATGCAGTGGGGATGCGTAAGGTCATCTGCGTGGGTGCCAGAGGTCCTTGAGATTTGGGGGCAAAGTGGGATTTGAAAATAAGATAAGGGCATTCTTGGAATTGGGGGGGGGGGCGGCGGAAAATAAGGCAAAGAGAGGCAGAGAAATAAAATACATGTGATTTGGGCTTGAATTAAAGCAGAAGGGTAGATCCAATTAGAGAGTGTACGAGTAGGTGGTGGACTAGAGTGGCATCTTTCCCCCTAATTCATCCAGGATGATTGAGTTCTTTTAGAAGGTGGATCTTTCTCAGGCTTGTTTCTCTGCTAAGGAGGACAAGCTCCTTTTTACCAATTAGGTTATCATTTATAATCCGTTTTATTGGTAAAACATGCCTGTAATATTTATTTCTCCTTTGTTCAGGTTACTGAACATAATTTACCTGAGGTTAATGAAGTAGGAGAGGACAGATCACCAAAAATGGGCATCTTGCTTTGAATCAAAGAGTTCAAGGTGTTTGGGGGGAGAAACAAGAGTTTGTTTTCATTTAGACCAAAAGGTGATGAATAGCCTGATAAAATCGAAGTTACCTGTACTTTTTAGAATTGTAGTTTTTCACTGAGCAATGTTCATGTACCATCTGCCCCTGGTTTTATGCTTGTGGGATGGAGTTTGGGTGCTGCCTTAAGAAATTCTTGAAGCCGATTTCAAATTATCAGGTTGCCTCTTACCTTCCAGTTTGAATTAAGGTGATTTGAAAATATTGTGGGAAAACATTTCTGGGGTTATGATCTTTGCATTTCTTGATACTTGGATTTCCAGACTAAATTTTTAATGGTATTAGATATAAGATTGCTGATTTTGAAATTTTAGTTACTATTATGTGTTCATAAATAGCTCTTTATTTATTGGACATTAAGTTTTGCTGACTCATCAAAGATTTCTTGGAATTCATCAGTTTATTTTCTTCATCTAGGTCTCAGAGAGTAGCATTAGGCCACTTGATAAAGGTCCAAAAATAATTACCTAAATTGTCACTTAATATATTATAAAAACTGAACAAAGCAAGAAATGAATAGTGTCCTCATTAGTAATAATGTGGCTCTTTATTGACCTTCAGTGGGCTAGGCAAGATGCCGAGATTGTTTTGCATGCATTATTTCATTTAATTTAATCCTTACAATTATTTCCTACTTTATAAATTAATAAGTGAAATAACTTACTGAGGTCACAGAGCTAGTAAATAAAGCTGAATTCAGACGCAGCTCTGTTGCATGCCAAATCTTCACTGCCTGGTGGTTTCCTGCTCTCTCACTCCCTCTCCAATCTTGGTGTAGTACAACTAACATGTATTGGTTGAAACTTGAGTCTGCTATGATAATAGTGATTTAGATGAAGATTGGGTTTAGTGGGCTACATCTGTAGTGTTTATTGAATGTTTACTGCTCCTGTGAATTAACACATCTTCTGGGGTCCTGATAATAGGGCTAAAACATTTCACTAAGGGTTTGTCCTGTGAGCACACGTAATTTTCTGTTTAGTGTACTGCTGAAGTACTGTGCATACGTGGCACTCTTATAGAAGTCAAACAGCCAGTTGTGGAGTCAAAACCAGTTTACTCTGTAAAACAATAGAAAACTGCTGAGTGCTCACGTGCCCTCCAAGCACCTGTTGGGTCCAGTTGGTACTGGCATTGTCTCTAAATATAGACAGGATCCTCTTAGAAACTGCCAGTGAAACAACTAGAACTGAGAGAAACAGCTGGGGTCTGAGGGAGGAGCTATAGGTTACCCAAAACAGCATAGCGCCTGGAGGCTGATCCAGGAGTAGCAAAGGGCTGCAGATACTAGTGAATGGAGGCGGGTGTGCGTGTGGATTTTTATTTGTTGAATATTTATGTATTCTAGACATTGAACTCAGTGGGTTTTATATATATTACCTTGTAAGTTCTTCAACCAACCCTTATAAGGTAGGTATAAGTATTATTCCCATTTTTCAGATGAGGCTCAAAAAAGATTAAGTAACTTGTACAGAGACACTTAATGGCAGTGAAAAATGTTTGTATAATTATTGTTATTATAATTTTTTAATTTCTGTTTGCAGTTTCCATCTCTAGAGCCACCATATTAAAGTTGGGAACTTAGAATTCATAGCATCCACTGTGCTTCTTCGTTAGAAGTAAAACTGGTTATTTCAATCTTGCTACTTCCATTGGAGACTGGAAGGAAAAACTTGTTTGTGTGTGTTTTCTGATTTAATTGTTGGGAAGGGGAGCTCATTCATGATTTAGCAAATTATCTCTTGTAGAATATAATTCAACTTCTTTAGTTACTTGGTATGTATGTGTAGGAACAAGAAAATGAAAATGTCATGTCCATCCTTCTGTTCTGAGGACTTGACTTTCAGATAAGTTATCTAGGCTCTGGAGGATGACAGTGAAGCATGCCTGTTACAGTAAGTTACCACTTCTCTTGATATATATAAATATATTTTTGTAAAAATATATATTTTTTATTGTTAGACTTATTGGGGTGACATTGGTTAGCAAGAGTTACATAAATAGGTTCCATCTCTTGATTTGTTTTTGCCACAAAAGTGTGACTATTGTTCTTGCTAGATTACTTTTAAAAATTGTGGTAAAATATGGGAGTTCCCTGATGGTGTAGTGGCTTAAGGCTTCGGCGCTGGCGCTGTCAGCACCGCGGCCTGGGTTCGATTCCCAGTCAGGGAGCTACCCACATACCAAAAAGAAAAAAAAAAAATTGTGGTAAAATATGCATAACATAAAAGTTACCAACTAAACTTTTTAAGTGTGCAATCCACTGGTTGTAAGTACATTCACATTGCTGTGCAACCATCACCACCATCTATCTCCAGAACATTTTTATCTTCCCAGACCTAAACTCTGTTCTTATTAAACAATTACTTTCTATTCCTGTCTTCCCCAGCCCCTGACAACCACTATTCTACTTTCTGTCTCTATGAATGTGATTACTCTAGATATCTCATATAAATGAAATCATAGTATTTGTCCATTTGTGTTGGCTGATTTCCTTAACACAATGCCTGTAAAGTTCATCAGTGTTGGGAGTTCCCTGGTGGTGTAGTGGCTTAAGGCTTTGGTGCTGTCAACGCTGAGGCCTGGGTTCAATTCCCAGCCGGGGGACTACCCACATATTAAAAAAAAAAAAAAAAAAAAAAAAAAAAAAAAAAAAAAAAAAAAAAAAAAAAAAAAAAAAAAAAAAGAAGGGAAAGAATAAAATATTCAAATATTTAAAAATAAAATAAAGTTCATCAGTGTTTTAACTTGTATCAGAATTTTAGTCCTTTTTAGGACTGAAAAATATTCCATTACATGTGTATACTACACTTTGTTGATGCATTCATCTGTCAGTAGATGGATTGTTTCCATCTTTTGGCTTTTGCGAATAATTCTGCTATAAACATCGGTGTACAAATATTTGATTGAATCCTTGCTTTTAATTGTTTTGGGTGTATACCTAGAACTGGAATCTCAGTGTCATATGGTAATTATACATTTAATTTTTTGAGGAAGCACAGTTACTTGTAAATGGTGGTTTTATTATGTGTTCACCTGAAGGTAGCACTTGGCCTTGCGTTCAAGGGATGGTGTTTCCTCTATTGACTTTCTGTACTGTTCACAGAACATTTGTACTGGAATTGATTCAAAAGGAAATGATTTACCCAGTTTTCCTGGCTCTTTCTCAGTCTGCCCATTTATATTTATGTATCATGACATCTGGCAAGCACATTAAAATACATTTCAACTTAGCAATAAAAGTACTTCTGAAAATCTTTTAGACATTTCAGGTGATAAAGAAAATGGGAGTTTCTGTTCTAGAGTGTGAAATGTGTCCAATTTGGAAGGAACCATTTGTTCTATGCAGATCTTTCCAGTCATACTTGTAAATGAGGGTAATCATCTTAAGAACATTATCTGTATGTATATCTGAAAAATGTGCCAGTAGTATAGAGCAGGCACGTCCAACCTGCAGCCCAGGATGACTTTAAATGTAGCCCAACACAAATTCTTAAAACACTGAGATTTTTTTGCGACCTTTTTTTAGCTCATCAGCTTTTGTTCATGTTAGTGTATTTTATGTGTGGCCCAAGACAAATTCTTCTTCCATTGTGGCCCAGGGAAGCCAAAAGTTGGGACACCGCTGGTGTAGAGCATTTTCAGTTAATTTTGCTGTCTTAGATTGGAATTCAGGGTACTTTTTTCATTTAAAAATGTTTTACATGTATGAACTACTGGTTACCGCTTACTTTTGGTATTCCTTCATTCATTGAAAAAAGTTTGTGTGCCTGCTATATGCTTTAAATATTTCAATAAGGTAGCTGTAACACAGGAAGTAAAATTGGCTGAAGTCATTTGTTTGACTCCATTTTCTTTCCCTCCCTTCATATGTGAGAGAGAGTTGTCACATAGTGCCAAATACAATAGGTTGAAATAGCTGCACACTGACAGTGAACTGTCTCTTAGGATGGGTTTAACCTCCTATTTCATTTTTCCTAAGTGACACAAGGCGGTTAATTATCCGTGCTTCTTGAGATTATTAGGTTACAAAGGGACTTCAGGCTCATGTGCTATTTTCTGGGAGTCTCATAGGAGACTTAATGAGCCCACACTTAACCCTGGAAGTGGTTTGTTGGTCTGAAATATTTCTAAAGATTTAAAGTTTGTAAACATCTTTTCTTTAGGTTACTGAATATTGAGAGTTGGTCAGAGGCCATCATTTAGTCTCCATGTTCAAATCCACCATGGTGGCCTGTACAAGTGGGTTTCTGAAATATACAAGGTATGATCAAAAAGTATTGTGAATGTTAAATTAAAAAAAAATTTTATTACAGTAAAAGACATATTGTCATTAATCCCTCTCACACTACTCCCCTCACTTCTAACACACGTATCCCATAAATCTTGCCACTTTCTGAAGCGGTTCTGGAAGTCCTCTTTCGTGATGTCTTTAGTTGCACTGTCGTGGCTGCCTTGATGTCCTAAATGGATTCAAAACATTTACCTTTCATGGTCATTTTGACTTAGGGGAAGAACTATATGTCGCACGGTGCAAGATCTGGTGAATAAGGTTGATGAGGACACACTGTAATACTTTTATTTGACAGAATTTATGTTAATGCTTTGTTTGTGATCCATGATTTATGGCACACTTTAAAACACCTTTTCTCTGCTGTGGCTCACAATGAACTGATGGCACTGAACAAGTTGAAACTTGTCACACACTGTCACAAAGGTTTGCTGCACTGCTTCCTGTATTGAAGATCCCTGCCTTTCCACTGGATGGCACTCAGCAGCAGCATTCACCGTCACCCCTTGTACATCATTGTGTACACAGATTCTGCAGCAATGCCAGGTGCTTAAAACATTCTGCAGGGTCCGGGGATATAACCATTTGCTTAAAGGCAACTTCTGCAGTCCTTGTCCTATGACTAATTTGTGGTTAGGGATAACCTAGGAATTCTTACTAGTTCAAACCTTAAATAATAACCTTGGATTGCTAGTAAGGAAGATTTTTACATTACTTAATTAGTAAAATGACATGATTACTAGTTTGGAGGGTGTGTGTGTGTGTATGTGTACGTGTGTGTGTGCATATGTGTGTGTGTGTGTGTGTGTGTTCTTTAGAATTGGCTAAAGGATATTGGGACTGAGAAGGAATATATGATGAGGCCATTATATGATTGTAGATAAGTCATGATTGTTAAGTGAAGATGTCTTTTGTACTTGAAGATGCTGCCAATGGTGTTACTTCCTGTTGACCTGTATAGGACTGAAAAGACCACTTTGTAAACCTATAGTCTTTCCCCTCTTGAGTCCATATGATATGTCTAGTAGTACAGTCATACCTTGATACTTGACTGCTTTGAATCTCGTCCAATTTGGTACTTGATGCATTTTTGATGCAAAAATTTTGTCCAAGTAGTTATTTGTTTTGTACTCCTCATGCATCCTGGAACCATTAGCAGTGAGTACGAGGTTACTTCTGAACTATTTGCTATTGTTTTAAGGCTGCCACCAGTAGTAGAGCAATACTTTTGTTTAAATTATCCACTAGGTATCTGATTACAGCTTGCCAGTGTGGTCAGCTCACTGCTGGCTCTTTCTGGTAATCTTCTACTGTTACATTGATTGAAAATGTGCATTAATGTGCCGTGAAAGTGCATACTTTGTATGGTTATCCTTTTGCATCTTTAGAGTAAATTGCCTTCATAGCTTACCTGCATATCCTACATAAGCCCTCAATACAAAGATCTCATCATTAGAAGTTCACTCACATTTGATGAAAACAGTTAAACATGTGTATAACTAAGATGGAATGACAGGAAGCTAAAGTATTGTATCCGAGTAGTAGGTCTCATACAGAACCACCCCAGACTAAATCAGCCCTTTAGCTTAGACACAAACTTGATGTTTCGTTACATCTTACTAGTCAGTACCCAGTACGTTTCTTGATATGGTTATCTGATTCCTTGTTAAGTGGACATTGCTTTAAATAAGTCTTGGTTGGGTAATCTTTTTCACTCTGCCACTACTCAAAGGTTGTGTTTTATGTTGGTCTTTTACAAGTTGACATTTGTCATTGGTCTGCTTGTCCATAATACTTTGAGGATCCTATAAGTTGGACTATAAGGTATTATTATTTGATTTCATGTAATTTGGGAGTACGGGAAACAGCAACAATAGTGATGACTAAATTTATGTTAGGGTGTTTAATTTGATCAAGTAGAAAAAGCTTCTAAGAAAAGAGAGATATTTGGTACCTTCATCTTGACTTTTATCTGAAATCTTAATATTTAAGTAAGATATAGTAGAATTATATTCAAATTTTACATGATTACATTTTTGATTGGGCAGTAAAGCTGAGAATACATCATTCTTTCACACTCTACTGGCTAATCATTTTCATTGTGAAATAGCTCCAAGTATATTATTAAACTTCCTGGCAGCTGACTTTCTGATGCCTGAAATGTCGATTTACTGAATAGTGTTAGTTATGATCAGGCTAATACTAATAGTACTGATGGTATATTTATAATATACTCATATTGTAGTAGTTTTCTTCTAATTTATTAAAATAGAGAAGCGGTATAACATGTTAGTTAAGAGCACAGACCTGTTGGATCACATAGGAGTTGCTAATAAGTTGGATTATAGATAATGGCATAAAATTAATTGTTGAGGAGAGGGGTTATGAAGGTCCTACATTTTGTATCCAAAAACAAGCACAAATCTGGTGCATAGATCTGGCTTTGAATCTCTACTCCTCTGGGACTTACTCCATCTGTGGACTTGGTCAAGTCATTTAATTTCTATGTGCCTGTGTTTCTGAATCTGCAAGATTGATGCAGTAGCAATCTCTACCACAGAGTTGTCATTACTGTTTAACTTTTTGAGGTGAAATTTACACAGTAAAATAAAGTATACAGTTCAGTGCTATTTAGTACACTCATGATGTTTTACAACCATCACTCCCATCTAGTTACACAGCTTTTGCATCACCCACAAAGAGGACCCTGTACCCATAAAGCAACCACTCCTCATTCTCCCTTCCCCTTATCTCTTGGTAACCACCAATTTGCTTTCTGTCTCTACAGATTTACCTATTCTGGATATTTCAACTACATAGAATAATATAATATGTGACCTTCTGTGTCTGATTTCTTTCAGCAAAATGTTTTTGAGGTTCATCCATGTTGTAGCATCTATCAGTGCTTCATCTTTTTTTTTTTTAATAGCTGAATGCTACTATTCCATTATGCATATATCACATTGTGTTTACCCATTATCTGTTGATGGACAGTTGTGTCATTTCCATCTTTTGGCTGTTGTGAGCATGTACCAGTATTTGTTTGAATACCTGTTTTCAGTTTTTTGGGGTCTCTACCTGAGAATGGAATTGCTGGGTCACATAGTATTCCCATATTTAACTTTCTGAGGAACTGCCATACTGTTTTCTACAGAGGCTGTACCATTTCACATTCCCACCAGCAGTTTCAAGGAGGGGTCCAGTTTCTCCACATCCTTGCCAACACTTATTTTCCTTTATTTATTTATTTATTTATTTATTTATTTATTTATTTATTTTTTATTGTAGCCATTTTAGTAGTTGTAAAGTGCTGTTTTATTGTGAATTTGATTTGTATTTCTTAGCAACTAGTGATGTGGAGCAGCTTTTCATGCATTTGTTGGTCATTTGTGTATCTTCTTTGGAAAAATATCTATTTAAGTTTTTTGCCCATTTTTTTAATTGGATTGTCTTTTTGTCGAGTTAAGACCATTGAATCTTAATGACTATAAAACCTTTAGCTCAATGAATGCACATAGTGTGTGCTTAATAATTATTAGCTAATAATATAGTTAGGATCATTTTTGCTATATGTGGCCTGAATTGGAAGGCTGAAAAACTGCCTGGTTTTTCCTAATAGGAGTGGAAAGGTAACAGAACCCATCAGTTGCTCTGAGTAAAGGTTTTACTGTAATTGTTGGTACTTTCAATTGATGCCCCTCAGTCAAGAAATTAGAAACACATAAGCAAAATTCAGTTTATCTTTGGTAGAAATCAATACAGTAAGTCCTCATTTAACGTTGTTGATAGAGTCTGTGACTTTAAGCAAAATGATGTAAGCAAAACCAATTTCATTTGTTTGTTTATTTATTTATTTATTTATTTATTTATTTATTTATTTATTATTTACCAGATTACCAGTTTATTATAGAAGGATATAATTCAGGAATAGCCAGATAGAATTGATGCTTAGGGCAAGGTGCAGAGAAAGGGCATGGAGCTTCTATGTTCTCCCCAGAGCTTTCCGCTCACTGAATCCCCACGTGTTCACAACCTGGAAGCTCTCTGAACCTTGTCCTGTTAGGTCTTTTATGGAGGCTTCATTACATAGGCGTGATTGGTTAAAGCATTGGCCATTGGTGACTGCATCAACGTGCAGGCCCTTTCTTCTCCTCAATGGTCAGAGGATGGGACTGAAAGTTCTTTTTTGTTTTTTTGTATGTGGATAGTTCCCTGGCCGGGAATCGAACCTAGGCTGCAGCGCTGACAGCGCCAGCGACAAAGCCTTAAGCCACTACACCACCAGGGAACTCCAAAACCAATTTTATTATAGCCTAATTGATATAAACGAGTTCAGTTCCTGTGGCATGCCATTAATATTATATAACAAAATGACATTGAACAGAATGATGTTATTTAAGGACCTTCTATAGTGCTGTCTAGTTATAGTTGAGATTTAGATTGCTTTTCTTTATTCTTTATACCCTGTTGTGATGCATTTGTTATAAATACCACAATCAAAAAATTTTGATAACTGGGTCAAGAAAGCCTACTTTTTGTATTTACTGGTATGTAGTTGATGTATTATTGTGTGTTTATGCTTATTACAGCTTGGCTATATGGGCTAGTCAAAAGAAGATAGATGAGAATAAGTGATCAAAGTAATTATTAATTTAGAATTTTACTCTCTAGTCAGGATTATACCATCTTGAATTGATGAATGTATTTTGCCAGATAGGTAGACATACTCATTTCATTATGTTATGATTTGGATTGGGGCAGTAGCTTTAAGCAGAACGTAAAACTGTATGCAAGTCTAAATTTGGTTATTATTTTGGAAAAGGCAGCAAAGTGTTCAGAAGTGTATGCTTTCAGGAACTGGTGATTATTCAAATCCCTTCTGAAGCACCCCACCCCCACCCATGCTCCCAAGCTTTGTTTTTTGTGCCTAAGCCCTGCCTGCAGTAGGTTCTAAGTGGGTTGGTGACTCCCTTTCTGAAATCTCTCAGGCAGGCCAAATACTCCTTTTGGGCTTTTAAATCTGTTACATACTTTTATAATACTTATTGTAGTGTACTTTTTAAAATGCACATTAAAAATTTTAAAGCAGTGCATGCACATGGTAAACAGAATTGAACAGTTCAGAAGTAAGTGGAAAAAACAGTTTCCCCAGTTGTTTTCCACAAAGGCAATCCCTGGTGGTACTTTCTCCTCTATATCCTTCCAGAGTTAATCTGTGCTGACATAAGAATTTTTATAATGTATGAAATGCTTATTTTTCACTTTATTTTTTATTGCAAAGTAATTTATACTTACCAAAAAAAATTCAAGCATTATAGAAATACATAGAGTGAAGAATGGAAGATCCTTGATCCTTAACCCTTGTCCTTCACATGTAATTACTCCTCAATAACATTCCTCTCTCCAGCGGTAGTCTTGTTATAAAGCCTTTCAGATTGTTCTAGTTGCATTTATATATTTATATAAAACTTTTGTATATAATGTTTTTATGATTTTATATATTCTATAACTTCCTCTTAATATGTGTTGGAGATTTTTTTCACATCAGCATGTGCAGATCTATTTTATTCTTTTAACCTCTGCATGGTGTTTGTTCCATAATATTGTGTATACCATTTTATTTAATCATTTCCCAGTTAGTGGGCACCTACCCACTCACCCATCCATTGTAGTTTCTAACAGTGCTTTAAGGAACACTTTTTATATGCTTCTTGTTGGATGAATATGAGTGTTTCTCTAGGTTGCCAAAAGTGAATTGCTAGGTCAAAGGGTATGTTCTTCTAAAACTTTTGTTGAATACTTCCAGATTGCTTTTTTAAAAAACTTTTTATTTTGAAATAATTTTAGATATGCAGAAGAGTAAAGATAGCACATAGAGTTGCCATATCCTCTTTCCACAGCATCTTCTAATGCTAACATCTTTCATAACAATAGTGCATGTTACCAAAAGGAGGACTTTAACATCGGTGCAGTAGTATTAAACTGTAGACTATTTGAATTTCCCCAGTTTTTCCACTAATGTCCTATAAAACTTTGTAGGATCCAATTCAGGGTGCCATATTGCAATAGACATTGTGTCTCTAGTGTCCTCCTGTCTGTGACAGTTTTTCCATTTTTTCTTGTCTTTTCACTACCTTGACACTTTTGAAGGGTACTGGTTAGTTATTTTGTAGAATATCCTGTATTACAGGTTTGTCCAATGTTTTCTCATGATCAAACAGAGATTATGGATTTTGGAGAAGACCACAGAGGTCATGTGTCCTCATTGCGTCATATCGGGGTAAATATCAAAATGTCTTATTACTGGTGATGTTAACCTTGGTTACTTGATTGAGGTGGTGTCTGCCAAGTTTCTTAACTGTGGAATTTCTGCTTTTCTCTTTCCATACTCAGTTTGTTAAAAGTGAGTCACAAGTCCAGCCCACACTCATTGGGAGGGGAATTAAGTTCCACCCCTTGGAGGGAGAAGTATCCAGGAGTTTGGCCACATGTTTAAACCTCCACAGTAATAAATAAATATTTTAGGGACCTTCCTTGAGGGTATTCAAATAATACTGTTTCTCTTTAAAAGTTCCACCGTTAACTTTAGCATTCATCCATGGATCTTGCCTGTAGCAGCTATGACTGTGGTATTCTAATGGTTATTTTCCATTTCTCCCCTTCTGCATTTATTAGACATTTCCTGTAAGGAGACTTGTACTCCCCCCCTCATTTATTTAATAATTTATTTACATTACTATAGATTCATGAATATTTATTTTATTCTTTGGATCATAACATTATTTACTTTTTGATCATTAAATTACATCAGAAAAAAACATTTACCAATTTACACTCCTACCAATCGTGGATAAACAACTTACACATTTACAACATTGGCTGTTGTTATCTGATTAATTAAAACACTGTTTTATTTTTCCTGGTTAAACATGAAGTTGAGTATGTTTTATATGTTTGACTGTATTTCTTTTTATATACTTTGTTCTTTTTTTTGGTGGGGAGGGGTAGTTCCCTGGCTGGGAATCGAACCCGAGCCGCAGCATTGAACACTCTGAAGCCTAGCCACTGCATCACCAGGGAACACCCCCTTTTTTTTTTTTTTAAATTTGCAGGGGGGGTATGTGGGTAGCTCCCTGGCTGAGAATCGAACCCAGGCCACAGGGTTGACAGCGCCAGCGCTGAAGCCTTAAGCCACTACACCACCAGGGAACTACCCCCCTTTTTCTTTTATACAAGTTTTTACACTCTGGATCTTAATCCTCTTAAATTTTTATTTTTCCTTTCAGGAAGAAAATGTTTTCATTCATTCATTAATTTAATTAATTAATTAATTTTTATTTTTTTTTTTTGTGGGTATTTCCTGGCTGGGAATCGAACCCAGGCCGCAGGGTTGACAGTGCGGAAGCTTTAGCCACAACACCACCAGGGAACTCCTCCTCCTTTTTTTAAATTACGAAAGTAATATGTTATTGTAAAACACGTATAAAGTGGAAAGTAAACATCTCTTTATCTTCTTTTCAATCTCATTCCCTATGTATAATACTGTTCCTACCCCACAGACTAATAGTTTGGTATTTTCCCTTCCAGGACACTTTAATTTTATTTTTATTTTCTTTTATTTATTTCTTTTTTTTTTTAAATTTCAGGACTTTGTTTTGTTTTGTTTTGTTTTTTAAGTTTTTATTTTTTTTAATTTTAATTTTAATTCATTTTTATTGTTAGACTTATTGGGGTGACAGCTGTTAGCAAGGATTACATAGGTTTCAGGCATACAGTTCTACAGTGCATTGTCAACTTGTTGCATAATAAATTTACCACCTAATGTGACTTCTCTTTCCATCACCTTATATTTAGCTTCCCCCCCCCTCTCCCAACCCCTCCCCTTTCTCCCCTCCCTAACCCACTCATCCCCAAATAAACATTAAACTATTGATTGTGTCAGGACTTTTTTTTGTATAGAGGCAGAAACATACATGTATGTGTTGTGTGTGTATGCAAGTGTGTATGTATATAAAAGCATAAATTTTTTATAAAAATGGGATCATAGAATAGTCTTCTGTTTTGCTTTTATTAATAGAAACAGAGTTAACAAATCATAGAATCCTAATGTGTTGTAAATGTATGTTTTACTGGATTATAAGCTTCTTTATACAGATACTGATTCTTCCTACTATAAAAGTATTATTTTTCTGTGTAAATGACACCATCAGCCATTCCTTTGCTCATGCCAGAAACATTTTATTTCTTTAACAAAGTTTTTTTGAGTGGTTACTGTACACAGGATTGAGTAAGCATGAAAGTCCTTGCCTGCATGCAGTTTATATTCTAGTAGGGGAAGGCAGATATTAAGCAAAGGAGTAAAATGTTTACTATTTCAGTTGGTGTTAACGGCTATAAAAAAAACAACAACTAAAAACAAGAAAGGAGATAGGGATACTCTGTGAGCATGTGCTGGCGTGTGTATGTGTGTGTGTGTGTGTGTGTGTGTGTGTGTGTGAGAGAGAGAGAGAGAGAGAGAGAGAACACTCATTTTTTGGTTCCTTTTTCTTCCTGACATTAGATGCATCTCTATTTCTTGTTGATTTTATCTTCAAAATACATCTCAAGTAGGTGGATCAGTTTGGCAATAGGAGTTTGTGAAAGTTTTCTTTTGGTGGTTTTCATATTATCTGAAAATTAAGAATCCATGTGCTCAGTTGAGAGTGAGGGTGGGTAGGAGCTGATTGATGGAGGTTTGTGGAGAGGGAAGAAGGTGTGAAGTTGTTCAGGAGAGTGGGAGAATGGCTGCAGCAGGGAAATAATGTGTGATTGCCAGGTGTCATCAAGGGCCCCTTGAGGTCTGTGGTCATGCATTTAAAATGAGATTAGTCAGTATGGTTTTTTCTGACAGCCACATTCAGCTGCAGGAGGGTGTATGTTTGGAGTGGATTTAACTAGAGAGAGGTTTTACTGAGATAGCAGAACCAAACATGAGAGGGTCAGAAATACAGGATATATTGCAAGGTAGTAATTATAATAATATATATGGAATTTAAACAAGGTCATGAGGAAAGGGGGGACCTGAAGTGGCTGAGATGGTGAAAAGATGGTAGAATTAATGAATTGAAAGTCCTGATGGGATCAAAAGCTGTTGGAATCTGGGTATGAGATGGAACAGCTGGCGCTGTTAACGCTACAGCCTGGGTTCAATTCCTGGCCAGGGAACTACCCACATACAAAAAAAAAGAAAGAAAAAAGAAAAAAAAAAGTTAGGAAAGAAAAATTACTACACTAAAAGTAGAAACCACAGATTTAATTTTAAAATAATTGTACCAGTTAAATATTGATAACGACGATCAAATATTTAACAAACTTTTAATTTATTATTCATAATAATATTAATTTGTGTTATCTGAAAAGTCTGTATAATGGATATGCAGATCACTAGCTGATTGAAACATTGTTCGTGAGATTGTTGAGCTTGCTTTGATGCACTTAGTTTCTTGAAATCAGTCTCAAAAGATGCATGATACAGTCTTAAATCCGGACTTGCATTAAGCTTGTTGCGGTATTTATTTTTTTAATGAAGATAGAAGAAAAAGCTCTCTACACTAGTTCAGTACTAGTAAATGGCAAGAGGTATTTGAGTGCTTTCTCACTGTTTTTCACTGACATCTACCCAGAAGGAAATAAGAGGCTTTCTTTTAAAATCAGAATTTAAAGAATTGGGTGAAAGTTCAATTAACTGCTCTTTTTCATTGGTTGATAATTTAGCTTCTTTGAAGAATTCTTCACTGAAGGGATCTGCAATCCAGTTGTTTTCATTTCCATGTTGAGGGAAGTACTTAGAAAAGGACACTTTAAGACCTTCCAAGAGACTTACAATATTCTCTTTCACGTTTTGCGATAGGTGCGAGTTATTCCCAGATTAAAAAGTCATGCAGAGTTTTCATAAACTTCAGGCTGACCTCTTTCAATACACACTTTCCAAAAGTCCAGTTTTTAAATTATTGACTCAGTTTTGTCAGTTACTTTGAATATAGTGATTGAGCTGTTTTGAAGTCCCAAGTTGAGTTTGTTTATTTCTAGAAAAATACCTGATAAATATGCAAGATTTGGAAGCCAATCACTGTCCTGAAACTTTGGAGCAAGAGGGAAACGATGGTTTTCAAAAAATACCTGGACTTCATGTCTAAGTTCAAACATCTGTGTAAAATAGCCACATGCAAAAGAATGTGCTGTAAATGCTATTAATTTCTTCACACAGTACTTTAAACAGTCTGGAGTTTTGTGGTTGTGACTTAAGTAAAATTGACAACTTTTACAGCCTCATCAAAAACATCTTTCAGTTAACTAGGAAGAGGCTTGGGTGTAAGACTTTGTCTATGAATGCAGCAGTGACTCCATAGTACATGGGAAGCTACTTCTTTAATTTGGCCGAGTAGGCCTGTAAAACAACCTGATGTAGGCTTGCCTTGGTCAGTGCACACGCCACAACAGTTCGACCAACTAATGTCCTTTTCAATGAAATGACCATTGGTTGCATTAAAAATATCTTCACCTGTGGTACAACTCTGTCAGTGGATGACAAAGCAACAGGTTTTCCTCAATTTCATTTCCTACCAAGGACCTCATGATGATGAGCAAAATAGATAAATGAGCAACATCTACCCTTTCATTGATCTGGATGGAAAAGAATTTACTTTTTCTAATTCTATCTACTACTACAGTTTCAACATCATTATACATTTCCTGAATTCATCAAGACATTGTACTGTTGGAAAAAGAGATAGTATTGATTTTGTGGACATGTTCTTCCCTAAACATACAAAAAACAGTATTGTTTCATATCTTTTTTAAACTGACTTTATTATTGTGGAAATTTCCATCACTCCATATATGTGGAAAGAATAATGAACTTTCATATACCATTATCTAAATTCAGCAATTATTAACATTTTTTGCATTCTTAGTTTCATCTGTCCTTCCCACTCCCTTCTTTTGTTCACTTAGTTTGGCTGCTGTCAGTATGATCCATCCTTTTCTGTAAGTTCTCTGTGAACCTTTTATCTAATGGTTTTAGCAGCCATTGATGATTGCTGCCTAGATCCATTCTTTCATTAAGGCTTGCAAAATAGTGATTTTCTAAAACTAATTTTCTTCTATATTTATTACTTGGATTCTTCTATAAAGAAAAAGTATCCTTCATTAACTTTTTGATTACTCTGAAATATGGTTTATATAGGAGAGGCAGAATAAATGCTTTGGTTCTTCATCAATATTTAGAATAATGAAGTGTGTTAGTACTCTACTAACCTCTAAAAGTGAGCAATGAGTTTTTGGTTTGTTAGATGATGATTATGAATTAGTGGATTTTTATGTATTTAACATATTTCAGGCACTGTAGACATAATTTTTATTGGTGTTCATATTGTCCCATCTTAGTCTACTGGCCCTTTTAAGGAGGCTCCTCTGTCCTTAATAAGACCCCAGTAGTTTTTGATAGCTTTCTTGCTTTTAGAAACAAGGAAATACCCCAGGCTCGTCTGTTTTTTTCCTTCCATAAACCTGGAATCAGCCATTTCTCTAAGGGAGCCTTGGGTTTTTTTTAAATTGGGAAATGGTATTTAGAGGCCACAATTTAGTCATCAGATTTTAATTTTTTTATATAAAAATTTTTTATTATTATTTAGTCATCAGATTCTTAAAAAGGAAAACCTGGCAGTTTATGTTGCCCTCCTTTCTTCAACCCAGAGGTAGACACCATAACATATTCAGTGACAATTAACCCTTAAATGCTTTAAAATTTTTTACTATGTGTATACAAAGTCTGACAATTAAGGTTGTGAACTTGCCACCATGCACTTATGTTGGCAGCACTGTACAAACAACTGGGTAAGGTGTCATAACCTTGGTATATCGGTGTCTCACAGCTGTGTTTGTGTGGATGTGTGGTGGTGTCTTGCTGAGTGGCGTTCATTATTGTGTCTTTGTGCTGTTGCAAGAACGTTGGGACTTGAATTAGGGCAGCGAATAAACATTAAATTTCTTGTTAAACTTGGCAAGAGTGGGAGTGAAATCAGGAACATGTTAGTCTAAATGTATGGGGATAATGCCATGAAGAAAACAGCAGTTTACAAATGGATTAAACATTTTTCTGAGGGGAGAGAAGGCGTCACTGAGGAAGAGAGGTCAGGGTGTTCAGTAATGAGCAGAACTGACAAAAACATTGCAGAAATTTGCCAAATTGTGCATCAGAATCTTCGGCTGACTGTGAGAATGACAGACCAAGTAAACATCGACAGAGAAACAGGAAAATCTTCACTGAAAATCTTGGCATAAGAAAGATATGGGCAACATGTTTCCTTGTGTTAATGAGTGAAATTTCTGGGTATGTGTATGTTCAGTTTTACAAGCTAATATCAGATTGCTTTCCAAACAGGTTGTTTCAATATATATACCCTTCAGTAGTATGAGAGGGCTGTTCAGAAAATATCCAGCCATGTAAATATGAAAAGTAGAGGTTTTTATGGCTGGATTTTTTCTGGACAGCCCTTGTAAAGAATTCATTTTGCTCTATGCTAATCCTTAATTTTATTGGTTCTTTAAAATTTTTGCTGATCTTATGAGTGTCATCGTGTTTTATGTTTTAATTTGCATTTCTTCCATTGTGAGTTTGAGCATATTTTAATTTATTTATTGTAATTTGTTTCCTCTCTGTGAATTTGTTCATTGCCATGGTTTTTATAGTAAGTTGTTTTGTTTTTGTTTTAAATAGATTTATAGGAATTTGGATACTAATCCGTTGTCAATTATATGCATTGAAGATATTGTCCTAATCTGTGGCTCTCCCTGCCTTGTTTATTGTAAAATAACTTCATTGAGGTATAATTGAGAATGAACTTCATGTATTTACAGTGAACAATTTGATAAATTTTGACGTATACCCTTGAAAGTGTCACCAAGGTTAAGATTATGAACATATCCATCACCCCCCAAAGTTTCCTCGTTTCTTTTGTCATGCCTTCTTCTCTTCCATTTCCCTTGATGCTCCCAAAGCAACCGCTAATCTGCTTTCTGTCACTAGATTAGATTGTATTTTCTGTTTTATATAGATGGAATCATACTGTATATACAGTAGACTCTCAGTTAACTGGCACACATGGGGATTGGTAGATGCCAGATAAATGTAAGTAGACTCTCCATTAACTGAAACTCAAGCAATTGGCACTCTGCTGCAATGGGCAAAATCTAAAGCAACCAGCAAAATAATTGTGAGGGAGGTCTGGCTTTTTTTTCACTCAGCATAATTATTTTGAGATTAACCATGTTTATGGATAGTGTGTCCATAGTCCATTCCTTTTTATTACTGAGTAGTCCATTGTGTGGATTTATCAGTTTCTTAACGCATTGGACAATGGTTGATGTACTTTAGGATTGTTAGCAGTTTTTCACAACTGTAAGTAAAGCTGCTAATGCACATTTGTGTGCATGTCTTTGTATGGGCATATGTTTATTTTCTTTTGGATAAATATTAGGAGTAGAATGGCTGGATCATATGTTAGGTATATGTTTAACTTTTTAAGAAGCTGTCAAAGTACTTTCCAAAGAGGTTGTGTCTTTTTTTTTTTCTTTTCTTTTTGGTATGTGGGTAGCTCCCTGACTGGAAATCAAACCCAGGCCGCAGTGCTGACAGCGCCAGCGCCGAAGCCTTAAGCCACTACACCATCAGGGAACTCCCAGTTGTGTCATTTTTATATCCCTATCTGTATATGAGAGTTCCAGTTGCTTCACATCCTTGCCTGTACTTGATATGGTCAGTCTTTTTAATTTTTAAGAACTTTAGCCATTCTGGTAGGTGCATAGTGGTAACATATTTCCCTAATGACTAAAGAAGTTGAGCAATTTTTCATGTGCTTATTTGCTTTGTTGGTGAAGTGTTTCATTTGCACATTTTAAAAATTGGGGTTTGCTTATTATTGTTTTGAGAGTTCTTTATAAAGTCTGGAAACAAATTCTTCATTAGATACATGATTTGCAAATATTTTCTCTCAGTCTATGCCTTGTTTTTTTCTCTTAACAATGTCTTGCAAAGAACAGAAGTTTTGTGTTTTGGGTGTCAAATCTAAAAAATCTTTGCCTAACCCAAGATCACGTAATTTTTTCTCTTTTGTCTTCTAGAAAAGTTACAGCTTTAGGTTTTACATTTAGATGTGTTGTCCATTTAAGTTAATATTTTGGGGAGAGGGGGAGTTCCCTGTCTGGGAAACGAATAATTTTTGTATATAATGTCAAACTGTGGATGGAAGTTATTTTTTGTATCTATATGGGTATCTAGTTGTTTTCAACCATTTGTTGAAAAACTACATAGCCTTTTTTCTTTGTTGAAAATCAATTGTCTATATATGTGTAGGTCTATTTCTGGACCTTCTATTCTGTTCCATTGATCTTTGTGCTGTTACTACATTGTCTTGATTACTATAAATTTATGATACATTTTGAAATCAGGTAGTGTTAGCCCTCCAACTTCTTTTTCAAAGTTGTTTGGGCTACTCTAGGATCTTTGTATATTTATGTGGACTTTAGAATTACTTTGTCAGTTTTTATAAGAGTCTGCTGGGATTTGGGTTGAGATTGATTAAATTTATTAAATCAATTTGGGAGGAGTTGACATTCTAACAATATCACATCTTCCAACTCATGAACAAAATGTATATATTTCTCCATATTTAGGTCTTTAATTTCTTTCCACAATGTTGTGTACAGATCTTTTACATCTTTTATTAGCTTTATTCTAAGAATTTTGTATTTTTTGATGCTATTATTTTTTGATTCAATTTCTGATTGTGTATTGCTAGTATATGGAAATACAATTGGTTTTTGTATATTGATCTTGTATTTTGCAACCTCCCTTCATTTATTATAGTATTTTTTTGTAGATTTCATCAGATTTTTCACACACCTAATCATGTCATCTGTGAATAGAGATAGTTACACGTCTTTGTTTACAAACTGCATGCCTTCTTTTTCTTTTTCTTGCCTGATTGCACTGGCTGGAACCTCTTGTACAATATTGAAGACAAGTAGTAAGAGTAGATACCTTTGTCTTGTTTCTTTCTTTTTTTTTTTTTTTTTTTTTAATGTGGGTAGTTCCCTGGCTGGGAATCAAACCCAGGCCACAGCGTTGATAGCGCAGAAGCCTAGCCACTACACCACCAGGGAACTACCCCTTGTCTTGTTTCTAATCTTAGGGGAAACCCCATCTTATTTTTAAATTTTCCTTTAAAATGTCTTTTACAGAATGTCATATTCATATTCTTGAGTTATAGTCTCTAATTGCTGCATCAGCTGATTTCCTCATGGGAGGTTTGCTTCTTTGTGTTTGTTTTTTCTTTAAACCCTGAACTTAAGTCCTGTTTGTCTCACATTGTGGAAGCATCTCTACTGTGTAGTTGCTCATTTGCTTCTATTGTGGTTCTATTTCATCCTTTAGTTGTGAACCTTATTTATGATGATGTGCCAGCTGAGGTCCGTGTACTCTCTACATGTGTAGGGTGAATTTAGACTCCACATGTGTGAATGGTATAGATCTGGAGTGCCATATTTTCCTGGATAACTTTTTCCATCTCTAGGTCCAAGTGCAGTGCTTGCTCTTTTCTCACTTAATGATCTGAGTGTTTCTATATCCTATTTAATGTATGGAGTAGTCCTTTGCGTTTCTTGAATATATATCCAGTTCTAGCTCATGATAGGCTTACAGGGCCTATGGGCTAGACTCCTTTGCAACTATTAAGACATCTGTCTAGTTCGGATATTTCTGTTTATCATTTGGCTTCAACTTTGGACCACTGTAATAGCCTTTTAAATAGGCTCCCTCTTATTACCCTTAATAATTCCTCTCTTTTACCCTTAATAATCCATTCCCAATGCAGTCATCATTTATTTTATTTAAATTTTAGTGCCTATGTTGTCAGCTTCCTCTGGCACCATTTCTACTGTATAGTTACTCTGGCTTTTAATTTTCCCTAATGTCTTGTTCTTCCACTCACTTGAGGGTCTTTGTACTTGCTATTCCCTCTGTCTGGAATGTTCTTCACCACCACTACTCCTTCCTTTGTCATTACCTATTCATTTTTGGGATCTTATCTCCATTATCACTTGCTGAGAGAAGTCTTTCTTGACCATCAATTTGATTTAGGTTTCCCTGTCCCTGTGTATCTCATAGCATCCTGAGCTTTATTTTTATGGTATTTATCGCAATTTCTCATTAGAATATAAATTATTTGAGGGTTTTCAGTGAAATAGTGTAAGTAGACATTCAAAAATATTTAAGTGAATGAATATATTTATTTGAGTAGTTTCCTGCATTAAACTGTAAGTTATGAGAGGGTAGGACATTTTATTTTGTTAATTAGAGTATTTCCCAGTGCCTAGTATAGAATCTGGCATGTTAGAGGCGCTCAATAAATATTTGGTGACTGAATGAATGAATGAATCAATAAAAGAGAGGTAAGTGGTTTTAAATAAGGATGGGGAGGTCAGACTATGGGGAAGTTAGTTCATAAATAATTTTATTTGCAATGCTGAGGAGCTTTAACTTTAGACTTTGGGAGGTTTTAAGCACAAAAATGACATGAGCAGGTTTACATTTACTCTAGTAGAAAGATCCCTTCAGCAATTACATAGATGATGGTTGGAATATTATAAAGCTATTGCTGTAATCCAAGGAAGAGATTAAGTGTTGCTGTAAGGTCATTGGAATGGAGAAGATAAATCAGAAGACTTTAGAAATGTTAGATGTGATTGGATTAAAATGGGGGGATAAGGGGAAGAATCTCATATCAGTTCTGGGTTTCTTGTTTGGGAGACTGATTAACACCTCCCACCAAGAGTAAGCACTCTCAGTAGAGGGGCAGATTTGTGAGTGGGTGAATTTAATTAAGACATGTTAATTTTTTTTAACAAGGGAAATCTGGATAATTTTATTTATTGGTAGATTTGGCTGGACTATGGATATTCTTTTTTTTCCTCACATACTTAATCCTTTATATGTAAATATATAAAACCTATCGCCCTTCCCTTTGTTTTTAGAAAATGATTTAAGGAGTTTATTTCACTAGGGACATGTTCAATTTCAGTTTCCTGTATATCCAGGTGGAAATACATGTAATATAGAGCTCAGTTGAGAAGATCGGTTTCTGTATTATTCCTTACAATTTCATTTAAAACAACCTGACAGTTTTGACTTTGTATTTAAGACTATTTCAGGATGTTTGTTTCCAGTTCTTGCGAAGCTGTTTTTGATGTTTTTTTCCCGTTTTTATCTGTCCTCTTTATTTTGCTCTTGTTAGATAGACTCAAGGACTTCTACCATCTAAACTGTGCATTTTTCCCATGTCCTCATACATTTTCCTCTTTTTTTTGTTTTTGTTAAAGATCTTTTTTTCTCTCTTTTATTTAGATTTTAGGGTACCTTTTTATCAAAGCTACATGTGTACATAATTTGTAAAATCAAATAGTTTTGTAAAGTTAAAAGAGAAAAGGTACTTTCCTCCCTTTATTTCTCTTTACTCAGAGGCACTTTGAGCTTCTTTAGTTAACACTTTCTGGTTTTATCTCCATTTCTCTAAATAACATGCTCGTATTGCTATTTTGGTACCATCAGCTGTTAAGACGCACCATTATTCTATATACCACTAAAAAACAGAAATAGGCCCAAGATGGGTGGTCTAAGAGGCTCTGCCTAGCTGGGAAACTACATGAGAATGTAAATGAGAAACAAACCTACCACACAGAAAGGAACAGCATGTCTCAACCTCCAAGTTGTTTAGAAGGGGTAAAAACTTTCTTGGGAATTTGAACTGGGTCTCAGTTTGAATTCACAATACCAGGGGTTCCTTGGTGGTGTAGTGGCTAGGCTTTGGTGCTCTCGACACTGTGGCCTGGGTTCGATTCCCAGGGAGGGAACAACCCAGAAAAAAAAAAAAAAAAGAAATTACAATACCTATGTGATACAAAAATCTCAAGCAGGAACTTTAATGAAATGTTATTTCGGGTTGGTAGTGTCATAGGTGCTTGAAAGAAACAAATAACAATTGTAAGATGTCATCAATTGTATCTGGATTTCAGAGATGTTAAAATATGAAATAAAAAGGCATCTTGGAATCAGTGAAATATGTATCATGTGCCAGACACTGTTCTTGTTGTTGAGATGTAGCTATGAACAAAACAAACACTTCTGTATCCTCATTGAGCTTACATTCTGGGGAGGGGAATGTTTAGACAAAATAAAAATATATGTGGTGTGCCAGATGTTGCAGATAAGTAAATAAGATGACAACTCAGCGTTGACCACTGGATTTAGCAGTTTGGAAGTCGTTGCTGATCTTGACAAGAGGAGAAGCTTTGATGGAAAAATCAGGAAGCAAAAGCCTATTGGAGTGATCTTTAACGAGAAAGGGAGGAAAGGAATTTGGAGACAGTGAACATAGCTTCTTCTAGGAGTTTTGCTGTCATGTAAAGCAGAGAAATAGATAGCTGGAGGGGTTAAGAATTGGCCTTTTGAAATAAGGGAAGTAAGTGTACACCTGAAACTATATGTTATATATCAATAAAAATAAAATGAGAGAAATAAGCATGTGTTCATATAATGCTGATGGGGATGATCTAGAGGAGAGGGAAATAGTGCTGATGTAGAAGTGAGAATGGCAAATGGCTGGACAATAGGGTTTGGGATCTGGTATTCAAGTGGAGTCATTGGCCTTAGACAGGAGCAGTCAGTCAGTTCAGCAGACAAGGCAGATGGAAACTAATGCTGGTAGTGATACTGCTTCCTATTTCACTGAGAAAATGGAAGGAAAGGCAGTGCTGTGAGTGAAGATGGAGGGGAGGTATTGCTGGCTTGAGGAGAGAGGAAATGACATGAAACGGACCTATAAAGGCGTGGGTGAATGAATAGATAAGGCAGAAGTTGCAGGATTGCCATACTGAGTTAAGAGACCATTTGAAGTTAGCGATTATGAATTTTAAATGAGACTGTTTAGTATGGATGTGTGTTTGTGTTTTTATTTTCAAAGCCATGTTTAGCTGTATGGTACAGGCGTTATATAGACAGTTGTATTTTTTTGTTTGTAACATGTTATTAGGGAAAAATTTTAAATATACAAAAGTACATGTATACATCACATAGCTTCAACAAATATTAACTCATAGCCAATCTTGTTTTATCTGTACCCTTGTCCACTTCCACCCTTTCATATTATTTTTTGAGGGGTGGTTCCCTGGCTGGGAATCGAACTCGGGCCATAGTATTGAGAGCGACAAAGCCTAGCCATACACCACCAGGGAACTTCAATTTTTCATATTATTTTGAAGCAATCCAAGACGTATTTTATGTATAAATATTTCATATTATATTTCTAAGAGACATGGATGCTTATAAAAATACCATTACTATTTAAAAAAAAAAAGAACAGTTCCTTAATGTAAAATATCCTATCAGTTTTTAAATTTCCAATTGTCTCTTTAATGCCCTAAAAGGTTTAGGGTTTTTTTTTTTTTGTTTGGTTAGTTCCCTGAGCAGGGATCGAACCCAGGCTGTGGCAATGAGAGCACCGAAGCCCAGTCACTACACGACCAGGGAACCCCCTAGGTTTAGTTGTTTGACAGGGAATTGCATTTAACATGGGTGGGTGTTTTGCCAGACAAGTATGATAAAGTGAGGGAGGGGCCAAGAGACTTGAGGTATATGTGGGAGAGTGACCATATTGATAGAACTTGAACCCTAAGCTAAAGTAGGAAATAAAGACATGAGAAGGTAGTGGGATCAATGACTTATAAGCCTTGGTGGGTTCAAAGTATTGTAGGAATTGGAGTGCTAGAGAGAGCAACCTGAAAAGATAGGAAGTGGTGACTGAAGAGTGGGGTGCTGATGAAGTAGATACTGTGAAGGGAATATAGTTATAGTATTGACAAGTTCTAGGAATTTGACTAAGGGAATGAGTGGCTAATTTAGGGTAGAGGACAAGATCATTGCATGCAGAGAAGTCAAGAAACTGAGGTCTGAATAACACAACAGTCAGCTAGGTGAACATGGAAATCATGTTCATGACAGGCCAGTGAGGTAGTAACTAAAATCTTTGAGACTTGAGAGGAACTGACCCAGCCATATCCAGATGAATGTAACAAAGAGGAGTTGAGGAAGCGGTGGTGTGGTCTGAAAGAAGCTTTTTAGGAAGGAAGAAAGGGAATAAACTGGAAGCAGAAACAAAATATAAGGTGAATGAATACCTGTCTCCTCTACCCCTAGGTCCGGTAATATAAGGGGTATGGGAGAGAAAAAAACCCACCACTGATAGGACTATAGAGAGAGCATTGGTCTCAGAGCAATTAGATTTCAGTTAGAGCAAAAAAGGTAAAGGGATCATTTAGACAAGAGGTTGAAGATACAGGGAATTTTGCTGATGAGTTTCAGAGAATATAGTGGAGAGATTTTAGGAATTGAGGAATGGGGTGGGGAGCAGCTCATGAAAGGGGATGCATTTAGACATAATGGGGATGATGGTGTGGAGGATTTAGAATGACCCCAGAATCATTCCAAGGGATATAAAGAGGGATGTAGATAATGAGATTAGTCTTGGTGTCTCAGTGCAAATTGTAGTGTAAGCAGATGTGTGATAGAGGTATTGGAAGAAGCTGTAGAATAAAGGGGTCCCTAAATTCTTCCTGCGAGTACTACTGTAGAGGCTGGAGGAAAGGCAGAGGTGGTGGAGCTGTTGCTTGCTCTCTACTCCTGAAGTCAAAGTGGTCTACAATAAAAAAACTGTTAATCCAGCTCTTCAAAAGCTAGAATTTTTTGTTCTATTCCCAATTGTTTACCTGCCCTGCCTCTATTTTCTACCCTTTCTTACTGAAAGCTAATCGTACAACATCTGGCTGTTTTCAGTACCCTATTCTTTTGTTTTGTTTTGTTTTGTTTTTTTGTTTGTTTCTTTGTTATGTGGGTAGTTCCCTGACTGGGAATCGAACTGCAGCAGCGTTGATAGCACCAAAACCTTAAGCCACTACCACCAGGGAACTCCTTCAGTACCCTATTCTTGATATCCTAAATATCCTGGAAATTAGTAAATGATGATGATGGTAGCTTGGTGGAGAAATGACAGCAAGTTTACAGTAAGGAATTGGGGTGGCTTGGCTTTAGGCTTGGGAAAGGAAGGGAGGGAAGAGGTTTCAGGGAGAGTTGGCTTTAGGTACCTTAAATATGGCCAAGGACATGGAGGAGTTAGTGGAAGGAAAGTTTGACCTGTGTCCTGGTAGGGGAGAGTAAAGTATTGTTTGGAAGGAGGGAACCTGCCCAAGGACCTGTGTCCTGACAGGTTCCTGAAAGAGCTGTTGCTGGATAGGAGACTCAACTATTGATAGATTTCATTCATTCCATGGGATATTTACTAGCACCTACTATGTGCCAGGCACTGGGCTAAATGCCCAGGATGTCATGTTGAGCAACTAGACAGGTTCCTGCTTACATGGATTTACAATCTAGCAGAAAAGACAAACAAGAAGTTAAAATTTAATGTGAATGCTGTGATAGGACTAGTGAGGATTCTTTGGAAGCCTGTAGTAAAAGTGTTGGATTCGTCTCAGATAGTGGTAGGGAGGGGAAGAGTACAGGCTCTGGAGTTAGTAACATTTGAACAGAGACTTGAAAGTTGAGCTGCAGTGAGAATAGGGAGGAAGATTACTTGTCCAGCAGCCATGTGAAGTTAGTTTTATTGTAGGACTGAGACTTTTGAATGAAAAAGGAAGAACTAGATAGGTAGTTGTGGATTCTCTATGGGAAGTGACCTTAACTTCAAAATTTGTATAAGGCCTGAACTTTTTGCCCTCTGAGCAAGAGACAACTTTTTTTCTCCTTTTGGATAGCTCTCTGCTACCAGGACACAGAACCTAAACTAATATTTAAAATCAGCTGTATTATGGGTTGAATAAACTTTTTGCACATTGACTTTCTTTTTTCTTTTAGTTACCCAAACTTGGGTATATGTATTACTCAGTGTTCAAAGAATCATATACAAATCACAGCACATATTTTATTCTTTAAAATTTCTTCTCAAATGGATTATGATTATACAGAGGGTGCCAAAAAATATATATACACATTTTAAGTAAGAAAAAAACTGTACTAAAATTGTAATACTCAATATATACCAATAACAAAAGGTGACTACAAGTCATGTTTGACTTCTGTAATTACAAGAGGTGCTCAAAGTGGTGACCATCAGTGTCCAGACACTTGTGATTATGGCGAACTACTGCTTGAGCCACGTTGACCAAAGTGTCCATCCACTTGTATCACTGTGCATGCAATTTCAGTTTCTTCCCAAAGTACCACCAGTGTAGCTGGTTTTCTGCAGTACACCACATCCTTTAAGGTCCCCCACAGGTAGAAGTCAAGGGGTGTTAAGTCAGGAGAATGT
This sequence comes from Lyroderma lyra, assembly GCA_004026885.1. NCBI lineage: Eukaryota > Metazoa > Chordata > Mammalia > Chiroptera > Megadermatidae > Lyroderma > Lyroderma lyra. The sequence goes on along the minus strand of PVJL010007446.1, from coordinate 12,685 downwards.
GGGAGAAACTCAAACAACGTTCTTGAATATCAGATACCACTTCAAAACGGTCTTGCACTCCTTGAACGACAACCGTGCTTCCACCATTTTCTCTGACTGTCACGCCTGTAGCATGCTGACACTAGCATTCATTTGATTAACATAATCTTTTGAGCGAACATCATGTGACACATTGCTACTGTAATTCATCTTCCAAAAGTAATACATAGATAACATCTCTTTAAATGTGCATACATTTTTTTGGCACCCTCAGTATTTGATTGTATTTTCTTCTCAGCACTTGCTTGCTAAAAAGTTTAAGCATTTGACAGTCTAGGAAAAAGTGAAAAAAGGTTAATTAAGCTACAACTAAATAATTTAGGATGTCATAGTTAATCGGTAGCAGAAAGGATTAAAACTTTTTTTTTTTAAATGTCTGGTTGAGAGTGCTTAAACAACGGAGAAAATAATTATGTTTTCAGAGTAAGTTATCTTGACCTCAGGCCTCCTTGTTCCTATTCTGGAATACTTTCTGCCATTCTGCTGGGGCCAATTAGTTTTTAGCTCAGCTGTTTCAGTTCCTCTACAGAAGTTGAACTCAAATTAACTATGTTTATAATCAAATTCCTTTTTTCCTTCTAAGAACTAGAACATTAAATTCCCTGCCCATGATCTAAAAACACATTGAATTGTATATCTTCAGATGCAAAAGATTTATTTTGTCTAAACTTAGATCACGGTGTTTAAAAATGAAGAGATCTTAGTGGTTATTATCTATTAGTGATGAATATTCTAGTTCTGCTGCACATGCATACACATTAAGAAACACTATAAATTAGTGTTTTGTTGAAGAGGAGGTAGTATGACTACAAGTTTCAAATTACTCAGTTATTTAAAAAGTATTTGTAAAATAAGTGAAATCATATGCTAGCAAGCAGCAAATCATTAACTGTATTTGTATGTCTGTAAATATAGATGATTTCAAATAACAGACTGGTATACAGTTTAAAACACAACAATTGTATTGTAATTGTATACATGTTAAATCAATCGTAAAAATGTCTTTTACATAGTCAAGTCAAATATTTTAGCAGGAGGAAAAAATGAGCTAGGTGAGCCTTATGATATTGTTTGATACTATTTGGTTGGTAATATAGAAAGGCAGGCTAAGTTTGATCTCTCGACGTTTCAAGCTAGGGTCTCCAGGCATGTTTTTGCTGTTACCTATTGCTAAGGAACAAAACCATTCCAAACTTGGCATAAAACTCATGCTTCTGGCTGTTAACTGGGACTGGGCTCAGCTAAGTGAGTCTCACACGAGTTCTGTCATGCACTTGTAATCACATGGGCCTGGAATTATCATGAAGGCTTCCTTCCAGACTTACATGTCTGGCATTTGAGCAGGGAAGTTCAAATAGCTAGGAGCTGGAATAGCCAGGGGTCCTTGAATATCTTTGTCTTTATGCCTGTGTAGTGTGTCTAGCATAGGGGCTTCATGGTAGCCAGACTTCTTACATGGAAGCTTAGGGCTCTAAAAGCACTTGTTATGAGTAAGGGAGCCAAAAAAGCTGTATTGTCTTTTGTGACCTAAATTCAGAATCGGTGTCATCTACACTGCATTTTGTTTGTTAGAAGTGAGTCACTAAGGCCAACCCATATTTAAAGTGCAGAGAACTACAGTCTACCTCTTGCTGGGCAGGAAGTAAAGAGTATGCAGACATTTTTCAAAATCACTTCAATTTTTCCTCTGGCCACAAATAATTTACATTCCTCCTACATGCAAAACATATTTCTCCCTTCTCAGGGCTCCCACAGGCTTCTCTCGTACAGCATCAGACTCAGGCTTGGGGTCCAGGATCTTGTCATCTAAATCAGTTCCAGGTGCAGATAAGGCTATTCATATGATCCCTTGGGTATAGCTCCTTGAATACCATTACTTTCACTGTAAAAAAAAGAGTCACATTTTCTCCCCTCATACCTACCCAGCCCACCCAGTATGCAGCAGTGGACAGGCATAAGATAATCACTGTAGACAATCCTGTTCAAAAATAAAGAAAAATGTAGAGAACACAATAGGTACTGGTCCAAAGCAATTCTGAAGTCCAGCCAGGCACATATTACCAGTTCTGTGATCATTCCTAGGAACTATTCTCTATAGCACTTAGTTTTGCCTTCTGAAATACTCTTTTCCGTAAAATATCCAGTGTTTGCAGCTGAGTAATTTCCTTAGCCTAGCCTGCTCATAGAGGTTTGAGTGCTTGTGTGTGGGATTGTCCCAAAAGCCTCTTTTTGTACTGTCTCTGTCCTTTTTAGTCCAAGGTAATAGTGTTTTTGAACATAGAATTCTCTGCTAATCTTTTTGAGGGGTTCACTCTATTAGACAAAAGCCACATTTACAGACTGATATAAGCCCTTCTCCACTTTAAGCTCTGTAGAGGAGAAACTTTTCCTTAACCTCATAGTTATCTGGCTGGGTCTGAAAATTAAACCGACAAAGACAGATTAAGAGGAAAAAGCATACAAATTAATTTAATACGTTTTATGTGACATGGAGCCTTTGTAAGTAAATAAAGACCTGAAGAAATGTTTACATAAACCTGAGTACTTTTTTCCTGGGTTTGATAAAGATGGGACAGTCATGGAAGAATATGGTAGGTTAAGGAGTATGAGGTAAGTATAAACTGGGGAAAATCAGCAAGGTCTGTTAAGGGTTTTTCTCTCTGTCCATTTGTCTTTGTAGGTGAGGATGCTCCTTTTCTTCTGGGTATAGGGAGGGCATGTCTCACATGAAGGTTTCATGACTTGCTTCCAGGGAGAAGGGCAGGGGAAGATCAGAGTGATCTTCCTCCCTTTATCTCAAGCTCTTTCAGCTAAAATGTTTATTATGCTCAGGTGCTGTATTTGGGGGTAGGTAGCATGTCCTGAACCCTATCAGCTCCCTTTAAGCCTTAAGGCTTTCATGGGTCAACACCTTTAAGATTTTTAGAAGGCCTTGTTTGAAAAGATCTGTGGGGCACCACCTTATTAAATCTCTGGGGTAGGCAAATTATGGCCACTGAGCAAAGATTTGTTTTTACATTTGTCTCTAAAGGGTTGTAAAGAAAAAAAAGAAGAAAAAGAATTTTCAACAGAGACTGTGTATGGTCCTCATTTATCTGACCCTTTACATTTGACAAAGTTTGCCAACTGTTAGTCTAAACAAATTTTAATTTTTAGACCAAGTTTCCCTGACACTGCCTTGGATTTCTTCTTTGCCCAGAGGACATTTCTTAATTTGAAAAACATTTGCTGTGTGGGGAGGCTGGGAATAAGAAATGGGTCTTTTTGGACCTAACAAGTCCTTGTTATTTCCTCTATAATATATTCTGCTTGAAAATTACATAATTCCTTTTTCTCATTTCTCTCCACCTGTGCTTTATGATACATAGCTAAAACAAACAAACATCTGGTTGACGCTTTCAAGATTCTGCCTGGAAATCTTATCCAGATTCACCATTTCTATTATAATAGAAAAGTTTAATAGCTTTGCTAAACTTTCCATCATTATCTGGTAAGATCTCCTTTCCTTCAGCTTCCTTTCTTTTAAGCCTAGGAGCAGCCACCTTTTTCTGTCAGGGGCCATATAGTAAATATTTTAGGGTTTGTGGGCCATATGATCTCTGGCACACCGGCTCAATTCTGCTGTTGTAGTGAGAAAGCAGCCACATGTAAATGAATGCATGTGGCTGTATTCCACTAAAACTTTATTTACAAAACCAGGACACAGGTTAGATTGTAATTGACTGGGTTTTTTTTTTTTATTTTTAAAAATTTTTTATTAAAATATAGCTAACATACAATGTTATATTAGTTTTAGGTGTATACCATAGTTATTCAACATTTCTGGTTATAAGGATGTTTAATGATTTCAGGGAGAACTTCAAACAAAGAGACAAGAAACATAAAAATGGAGACAGACAAAAAGAACCAGTCAGAAATAAAGATTAGAGTAACTGAAATGAAGAATACATTAAAGGAAACTTTGTTCTGTTCTTTTATTTGGGACATGTTTCTTTGCCTCCTCATTTTGATTGCCTTGTGTTTGTTTCTATGTATTAAGTAGGGTTGCTATGCCTCTCTGTCCTAGTAGAGTGGCCTTATATAGTAGGTGTCCTGTGGAGCACAGTGATGCAGTCTCTTGCTCACCAGAGCTGGGTGTTCCAGTTGTGTCCCTTGTGTGGGTTGTGTGTGTCCTCCTGTTGTGGTCAAGCCTTGGTTGCATGCCAGTGGGAGGAATTGACCCTTGGGCTGATGGTTGTGAGGACTGGCTGTGACTACAGTGGAGGAGCTGTGGTGCAGGGGCTGACTTTACAGAGCATGATTCACTTTAGCAGGGTTCTTGTGCTTGCCAGTCTGCCCTTTGGGTGTATTGTCATTGGAGGCGGCCAGGTAATACTCTGGCTCTGTTAGAAGCTGGCCACTGGGCGTGCTAGCCCCAGGGTCTCCTGGGAGGGGCCTGCTGCAGGCCAAATTCAGCCATAGCCTGTGTGCTGCCCGGGGGCACCTAGCATGCACTACAGAGCAATCTGCAGATGGCCACCGCCTGAGCTATACTTGGAGGTGCCTCGAGAGGCCAAGCTGCAAACCAAGGCCGGTTTTCGCAAGTACCAGGCTTTGGGCTGCTCACCCAGAGGTATGGGACATGCTAAGGCCAAATGCTTGTTTAGGTTTTGTGAACCTTTGAGAGATTTTAGAAAAGTCTGAAGCATGAGCCAAAGCAGGCAGTTTATATAGAAAAGCCATTGGAAGTGGCTTGGGTGTGCCTGAAAGTTGGGTGGTGTAGGGTCTTGGAATTTCCAGGGCAAGGCAAATGAACAGCGTTAGCCAGGTTGATGGCGACTCAGATATGGTGGCTGCCTGCATCTGCATGCTGGAAGCAGGGAGGGTTCAACAAAGAAACAATGGCTTCTGCCAGCTCCTCTATCTGGGAGAAAGCTGCTTCTCCAGCCTTCACCCTGACAATTCAATTCCTCCCCTTATGCCCCTGGCTCCTTTCCACTTCCTGCTCCAGCAGTGGAGCTCAGAGTGAATGAGTCCATCAGTGAGTAAATCTGTGCATGCAAGGACCCTTTAAGATTATCACCTGGGACTCCAGCTGCCCTTGTCTCACTCAGCCACAATCTCCGCTGGTTTTCACAACCAGAAGTTGGGGGGACTTCTCTCCCCTGCACTGAAACTCTGGGCTGGGAAGCCAGATATGGTGCTGGGACCCCTTGCTTCTCCGGGAGGGATCTCTGCAGCTGAGATGTTCCTCTCTATTTTGTTTTGTTTTGTTTTGTTTTGTTTTTTGGTTATGTGGGTAGCTCCCTGGTTGGGAATCGAACCCAGGCTGCAGCGTTGACAGCGCCGAAGCCTTAGCCACTACACCACCAGGGAACTCCTCCTCTCTATTTTTAATGGTCACTTGTGGGTGAGGGACCAACCTGTCCCATGTCTCTGCCCCTCTTACCAGTCTCAAGGTGGCTTCTTCTGGATGATCTTAGTTGTAGGGTTTCCGTTCAGCTAGACTTTAGGTGATTCTTAGTGATGATTGTTCTGTAGTTGTAATTTTGATACGGTCATGAGAGGAAGTAAGCACAGAGTTTACCAATTCAGCCATCTTGACCAGAAAAATCTGTAGTTGGCTGTTTTAACTCTTTATTGACAGCTTACTTGAGGCTTTTCCTAACAGTAGCCTTAAAACCCTTTAGATTTTCACTAATACTTTCAAGGTCCTTCTTCTGCTATCCAGTGCCAAAGCCAAACATTTTCATACTCTTTTTCTGTGGGAACAACCCTCTTCCTATACCAAAATCTATCTTGGTTGTCTGTTATTGTGTAACGGCACATCATGCCAAACTTAGTGTTACAAAACAACACTGCTTTTTATCTTTTGTGGTTCTGGCATTTGAGTTTGGCTAGGCAGGTCTATCTAATGGTTTCTCATGAGAATGCAATCAGATGATATCTGGGGTTGGAATCATTTAAAAGGCTTCCTCACCAAAGTCTCTTAATGCAGTTGGAGGCAGGTGGTAGCTAGACCTGGACTCATCTTAAGGATTCCTCAGTTTCTTATGTCTGACATCTGGGCTGGGAAGACTCCACTGCTCTTTAACCCTATGGCCTGATCCCATAGTCTCTACAGCCTGAGGACTTTAGGGTAGCTGAGTATCTTACCTGGTGGCTTGGGGCAGATGCCAAAGTTGCCTATCCTGGGAGAGTTCCTGGCAGAAGTGTTTTCCCCCACTGGCACAAGAACCCTTTATTTCTTGATTTCCTCAGTTAGTTGTTTCAAAAGAGGTGGTTTTAAAGATCTAGTGTGATTAAAACCATAGACTAGCGGGTTAAATGCAATGCTTTTGGCTGTATCCTGAAGGCACCCATACTGACTGTTCCTCTGGAGTTTTATTACTTTCATGACCCAACTTCTGAGGTTGCTCTGTGTCACTCCTGCTTCATTCTCTTCATGCAGAGGAGAATTAAATTCTACCTTTTGATGGGAGTAGGTTCAAAGAATTTGCAGAAATGCCCCACGCATATCAGAAAGTTTTGGAAGCTAGAATGTAGTGGGTCTTGCTTTGTTAGGGCAAGCTTTCTCTTCCCTGTTCATGGGGGTGAAGGTAGGAGATCACCTCTCTTCATTTAATGTTCAGAAATGAATTTGCTAAGAGCTGTGAAAGGAGACTTTGCAGTAGCAAATGCCTCTGTTCTTCTCTAGAGATAGAATCTGGGAACTTTGGACTTGATACTCTTTTTTCCTTTTGTGTGACAGTAGGCTTCCATCTCAAAAGAGAGAAAAAGAAACAAAGAAAAAAATCTCTCAGGTTATTAAAAGTTCTACTATTTATAGATTTGTTTGAATCAACGAGGAACATTTTTGCAAGAGTTAAAGAGTATACATGCCTGTTTGTCCTTTACACTTAGAGTTGAGTTAGTTTAGATACATTCCTTAATACAGGGATACTTACAAGGGAAGGTTTGAAATTAGTTTTAAATTTGGGGACTGTAGAGCATCTAGAAAAGTGGGTTATAGGAGATTTTGAATTGCACTAGGGAGTGATCTCTAGAACTGCTCTACTGCCATACCCCGTCTGAAAAGTACAGTGATCTGGCTCTGGAAGTAAAATACTCAGAAAAGTTGGTACTTTACGGTACATGTTTTGTAAAGGCCATTGTGTTGTCTTTTTCTCTCTAGGTAGAAGAAGGTGGTAGTGATTATGTTTTGCTTTTGTTTGTTTGTGGTCAGACAGGCAATGTGAATATTGCATTTTGTGTCCTTTCAGTTTTCTTTCTTTTAATTCCCATTTTGCTTCTTTCTTTACCTGTCTCTGAGTTTGTGCATCATGAGGGATTCACTCAAATTCTGTGATGATCCCCACAAAAAAACATAGCCTAGTGAATAGAAAGTTGTTACAGAAATAGCTGCCTGCCATGTTACTCTTCCCACTTCCGGAAAGAAGAAATGCCTGTATTTAATAATTTACCTGTTTTGTTTTTCTTGATATCCAGATCTGCACATTGTTGAATTTGTGGTAGAAGGAAGAGCCTATTAACTTTTATTTTAAATGATTCAGTTATTTTTTTAAGCTTGGTTTTGAAAAATATGTCTACAAAGCTTTGACAAACTCCTACTAATAATTTAGAGTGGTATAAGAATCTCAAGAAGAGTCAGTAAAGCAAGTTCTGGAATGAGTTGCATTCCCAGGGAGGAAGATAAATACTACAAACCCATCTTGAAATACTGAAAATGGTGAAGACTTCTCACTACAGTTCTTGAACTTCAATTGTAGCTTGAAAGAGGCAACATATCCTTTTGGGATTAGCGTTCTATACCTTTTTCAGTTGTTTATCTGCATTCTCTTTCCTTCCATTTGACACACATTACCACTCAAAAGGTTCCTTTTGGTTTGGAAGGATTAGAGGTAGGAAGAAGGAAAAGTTAACTTTTCATGCTTTTAAATTTGCTAGTATTACTTAATTTCAACTAGATGGAAACTTACCTTTTAGAATATTTAATGCATGACATGCTGCATGCATTATGCATTTGTTTTAAGAATTATAGTAGTATGGTTTTATGAATGACATGAATAGCAGACTTTTTCCAGTCTTAAATGGCTCTGTTCAATTTTGGACAAAATAATTACTCACTAGAGCAATATTTTTCTGGCATGTTACAAGCCATGAGAGTGGTTTGGAAGGATCTGAATAAATGCTGAATGTAAAGATTTTTAATGGAACTTGATTTTGCTCTTTCTTTCTTCAGAGTTGTCTCAGGGGATTAGTTTGATCCTAAGAGAGGAAAAAAACCTGCTTCGTGAAATCAGTAATTCCAGAGAGAGTAGTGGTGTTGGGGATATTTTAAGTTCAGGGCTTTAGAAAGCAAGATCTGAGTTTTGGTACACTCTTTTCAAACCCTGTATTAATGAATTTAAAATGTGTTGTTGATTTTATGTTTAGTTTGTGTATTGATTTCTGGTTTGGGTTTCTTTAATCTGTATGTATATGATGACTGTCCAGAAAGTATCCAGCCATGTAATATGAAAAATAGGGGCATTTATGGCTGGATTTTTTCCAGACAGCCCTCGTATATTTGAATCAAGTTAGTTTGTCAAAAATACTTAATCATTCTGTCCTTTCATCTGACATACAATGGAAGACAACGATTATTTTGAAAATAGATGTTAATATTTTTATGATTGTATACATGTTGACTGGCAAAAAAAACCTTTGGATCAGAAAAAGCATTTGTTAAATGTAACTTTTTATTTCAATATGAAAATGTACCATCTATTTTATTGGTGACTAATTAACAAAAATAGTTCAGATAAAAGATTCTAAATGTTTCTGAAATGATGAAAGTTCTGTGGTTGAGATAACACTATGCATCAGGAAAAAAGCAGTTGGAAATACCATTTGAAAGAATTATTTTGTGAGTTATGGGGTCTTTTCAAGAACTTCAGATTCAACTATGACTGTACTTAGTCTTAAAAATTTTGGAACTGGTAAGAGACAAGACAAAGTTTTTATCTGACCTTCTTTAAATATATACATGAATGGAAAAGGATGTTTCCTTCCCTTGAGCTTTGCATTAAAATTTTCATTATCCATGGTATCTTCTACATGTTGTTGAAATTCATTATTAAAGGATTTTTTAAAAAGGCAAAATCTGATTTTCATACAAACAAAAAATGAGCACATGTAAAAGATGTTAATTGCTTGTTAATGACAGAACCAGTAAAATGTTAAAAGTAGTTCAAAGAAGAATTCTCAAAGTACCATGTGTAGGAGGTCTGACAATTAAGTTCACGAACTTGCCACCATGCACTTACATTGGCAGCACTGTACAAACAACTGGGTAAGGTGTCATAACCTTGGTGTATCTGTGTCTCACAGCTGTGTTCATGTTGACGTGTGGTGGTGTCTTGCTGAGTAGTGTTCATTATTGTGAGAACATTGGAGCTTGAATTAGGGCAATGAACAAACATGAAATTTCTTGTTACACTTGGCAAGAGTAGAAGTGAAATCAGAGACATGTTAATCCAAGTTTATGGGGTTAATGCCATGAAGAAAACAGCAGTGTACAAATGGATTAAATGTTTTTCTGAGGAGAGAGAAAGTGTCACTGCTGAAGAGAGGTTAACGCGGCCAGTAATGAGCAGAACTGATGAAAACATTGCAAAAATTTGTTGAATTGTGTGTCAAAATCTTTGGCTGACTGTGAGAAGCATAGCAACAGGGAAATAGGAAAATCTTAACTGAAAAATCTTAGCATGAGAATGGTAGGGGCAAAAAATGGTCCTGAAGGAGCTCACCAATGAACAAAAGCAAAGGAAAGTTGAAGTTTGCCAAGACCTTTTGGAGACGCAAGACAATGTTTTGGGCTGTGTCATCACTGGTGACGAAACATGTGTACCAATATGACCCTGAAACAAAGAGTGCTCAATGGAAGTCAGCCAATTCTCCATGACCAAAAAAGTTCTGTCAGTCCAAATAAGAGTCAAAATGATGTTGCTAACCTTTTTTGATATCAAAGGAATTGTTTATTATAAATTTGCACCAACTGGACAGTCAACCAAGTTTACTGTTTCAAAGTGCTGAAAAGGCTGAATGAAAAATTTAGATGAAAAGTACCTAAGCTTTTCTCTAACAAGTCATGCCTCTTGCATCGCAATAATGTATCAGCTTACAGGGCACTGTCTGTGGGAACACTCCCTCCTCACCTGATCTGGCCCTCAATGACTTTTTCTTCTTTACCTGAAGATAAAGGAAATACTGGAAGGAAGACATTTTGACGACATTCAGGACATTAAGGGTAATATGACAACAGCTCTGTTGGCCATTCTTGTAAAAAGAGTTCCAAAACTGCTTTGAAGAATGGACGAGGCGCTGGCGTCAATGCATAGCTTCCCAAGGGGAGTACTTTGAACTTGACCATAGTGATATTCAGCAGTGAGGTATGTAGCACTTTTTCTAGGATGAGTTCACGAACTTAATTGTTAGACCTTGTATGTATCAGGCATTAAATAAAGATTAATTGAATCTGAATGTAAGGTTAATTTTATCTTTGATTACCTATCTTGCTATTCCTTTAAATTATTTTCTGTTTACATAAGCATTATTCTCTGTAGTATGTTTAATCTTTCTCCTTTTTGGAAAGTATTGAAATAAAATTGACCTATTTTGGGGGTAAAACCCCTTTTGCTTGACCTTGCTAGTATTCTGGGTAATACTCTATTTCTTTCATTCCTTTATTGTCAGATTCTCAGTTGAATTGTTAAGAGGTCTGGCCTCCACTTTTTCATCATTTGCCCTCACATTAAACTCCTGTGTTCTGATATACCATAATTCTCCTCTGAATCTGAAATAGTAGCACCTGCCCATTCAAGCTCCCATAAGGCTTAGACTGTAGTAGACATTCAATGAATATTAGTTGAATAATGAAGGAAATAAGAAGCTTTTAACATAATAGCACTGAGAGCTCTCTAATGCTTCCAATCAGTGGACTTAAAGAAGTCTGATAAGAAACCATTATACCTAAATTCGATCTAACTGGATGCTCATGTATAACATGAATTTTGTTGTTTTTCTGAGAAACTCATGGTTTGTATCAGATTCCAGAAAGAAGTTTTAAATACTACGTTTTAGAGTTTTAACTCTCAAGGCAAATTTATTAGCAAAAGTATCTTCTATTTTTCCTATCAAGAGAATTCAAGACCATTATTTTACCATTACAGTGAAACTTAGACCTTGGTTGTTGAGCCCCATGTGGGCCTTTCAGTAGTCCTCTTCTTCTAAGACCTCTATTAACCAGACTCTGCCATGATAGAGTAACCGTGCTGCCCTTTTGGTTAATGGTAATAGCTAATTGACACCAGAGGCATAGTCTTTTTAATGCAACAGTCCCAGCTTTGGTCAATTGGGTTTCTGTTTTGCCATTTTAATAAGTAGACTTGTTGACAGTTAATAGTTTTACTTCATCTGTCTAGTAGCTGGCATTAACTTGCCAAAAATTATTAGAACATGTTTCTTTAGTTTGTGTAGAAGTCCTCTTAGCCATTATTATTCTATCTTATACAGTTTATTGTTAATTGAAAAAGTTGGTTAATGCAGGAAATAAAAATGATGCATACATATAAGCATTTTATTTTCACTTAAAGCAAATAAATGTACATTTATTCACCAATCTTATGATGTATTAAGTATGAATCTGCTGATTAGCGTTCTTCATCTTTTTGGCATTAATTATACCCTATGATGTATTACTTTTTTTTTTTTTAATTGCCAAATTTATTGGGGTGACATTGGCCAGCAAAAATTACATGGGTTCCAGGTGTACAACTCTACATCATCTATGTTATGTGTTCATCACCCAGAATTATTTTTTCCATCACCATATATTTCAGATTCCCCCTCCCCAAGAAAGCATTTTTGACTACAAAAGTTTATTCAACAAAAAAGCTCAATATGAAAATGTACCCATTCTGATTTTATATTGCTAAGGAGATGTGTGGAAGCAGTTGATTTCACTGATGAACAAAGCCATTTCTTTTTCCTTAAACAGTTTAATAGTAAATGAAGGTACTACACTTGGCAGATACAAAAAGGACTTTTTGTCTGTATGTCTGTGGAATTAAAACAGATTAGATTCTCCATTGAGACAAAAGGAAAAAACAGAAAAAGATTGCTTTTAAACAGATACTCCCTTGCTCTAAGCTAGTAACAATATTTCTTTCTTTCTTAATGCACTACACAAACTTTGATCAGGCCACAAAAATGACAAGGGCTCTTCTTGCTTTTAGTTTTTTAAATCATTGAAGTAAAATCCATAATTTTCTACATAGTACAAACACAAATTCATACAAAAAAGACATTCTTTTTTGTAAATCAAAACAGGAAACAAAGGAATAACAGGTAAAGGAAAACCATTCTGACAGCTGAATCTTGACTGGGCTGCCTGGATACCATTCTTGGGGCAGAAGAGATAGCTTGTTTGGCCAGTGTCATGTTTTTTTTTTTCTTCACACTGTAGAATCGTTGAGGTTGTTAAAGCCATTCTTTATACCCGTTCCAAGGCTTCTAACATGATGATGCTATTTCTTCGAATTACCACCATTCCAATATTATTCTGCTGCCCACTGGTTGCCATCTCCACACATTCATCTATCACAAGATTCATAAAGGGATCAAA
>PVJL010007445.1:62418-78115 GCA_004026885.1 Lyroderma lyra | reverse complement strand
GAAAAAAAGAAATGAACAAACAAATAACCCATGGACACAATCGATAGTTTAATGTTTATTTGGGGACGAGTGGGTTAGGGAGGGGAGAAAGGGGAGGGGGTGGGAGAGGAGGGGGGGAAGCTAAATATAAGGTGATGGAAAGAGAAGTCACACTGGGTGGTGAACTTATTATACATCAAGTTGACAATGCACTGTAGAACTGTATGCCTGAAACCTATGTAATCCTTGCTAACAGATGTCACTCCAATAAGTCTAACAATAAAAATGATTTAAAAAAAAAAAATTTTATATTCTGTTACCTAGCTGAGCTTTGCTTGTAATTGTTTTTTAATAGAGTATATTAGAATTTTCCACTTATTCATTCATAGATTGCCTTTTCCTCAAAACTTACTTGGACTTCTTGACTAGCTATCCAGAGGATATTTTTTTTATCCCTTAAAGTCCTATAATTTTATTAGTTTATTTCCTTAAACCTAAGTATTAATAATTCTGGATTAATTTTCTTAGATATATGATATGACCTTTCAATATAGAGAGCCAACTCTTATGTGATATTAAGGATGCTTTCCTGAATTATAATTTTAAATATTCATGATGTTATATTATTCTGTTTTTCTTCCTCAAGAAGTATACAGTAGTCTCCCCAGGGAGATATATCCCAAGGGAATATATCCCAAGACCCCCGGTAGATGCCTCAAACCACAGACAGTACAAACTCTATATATACTATGTTTTTTCCTATGATAAAATTTAATTTGTAAATTAGGCACAGTAAGAATAATGCAATAACTAGTAATAAAATAGAAAATTATAACAATGTACTGTTAAGGCTGCATTTCTATGGCTTTTTTTGTGGTATGTGTATATTAAAAAGTTATATAACACACACACACACAAAAAAAAAACAATGTACTGTAACAAAAGTTGTGTGAACGTGGTCTCTGTCACACACGAACACACATACACAAAATACATAGTTGTACTCTACTCACCCTTCTCGTGATGACGTGAAATGATAAAAGGTCTATGTAATGAGATGAAGTGAGGTGAATGAGACATTTTTTAGTAAAATAAAAGTTACTTGAACACAAGCTCTACAATACGTGACAGCCAAACTGATAACCAAGATGGCTGCTAAGTGACTAACAGGTGGGAGCGTATACACCATGAATACACTGGGCAAAGAGGTGATTCACATGCCAGGTGGGAAGGCATGAGATTTCATCACATTGCACAGACTCATGTGCAATTTGTAAATTGTTTATTTCTGGAATTTCCCATTTAATATTTTGCACCATATTTGACCACGGGTAACTGAAACCTCAGAAAGCAAAACCACAGATAAGGGGGACTACTGCAGTTACATGTTTCTGGATCACCCTTGTCCATACAGCTATTATTTTTCACACATCTGTTCTTTATTTTTGTCTTCTTTTTCTTTTTTCTCATTTTCTTCTCCATTCCTCTTATTATGATTTCATGATATCTAGTGTCTCCTGTGCTTTTGGTACCTTAGTCTGCACTTCTGAAATAATTACATCTTTTTCTTCACTTTCTTTCTTGAATTCTATAAATTCCCATTTTCATCTTACTACTGTCTGGTCATCTTTTCTCTGAGTTCCTTTATTTCTATTTCATGATTTTTCTTATAGCTGTGACTATGATAGATGATGATGATGATATAGATATAGATAGATATAGATAGATAGATAGATAGATAGATAGATAGACAGATAGACAGATAGATATATAGATAGATATATAGAGAGAGAGACAGAGATGCATACATACATACATACATGCATACATAGCACTTTATAAGAACACTATTTGCAATTTTCTTCTGATTGTGGTGGTGTTTTTCTGGTGAGTTTTCTTCCTTTGTCAAGCTTTGATTTTTCTATCTTATGACATCTTTATGTAGATGTAACATTTTTACTTTTTTATTCACAATTGAATGAGATTATTTTTCCTGGCTTGTTCATTATCAAGAGAACCCAGTAAAAGGGAGAAGACAGGTAAGGGTTCCTTTCTCAGTTTCTTAGCTCAAGGATCCTGGCTTCTGTTCTTACTCTAACAGATATTATCTTTAATATCTTCCACTGTAACGTTCCACAATTGTTTCACTGCTTCCCCAGGCCCTATACCCTATCCTCCTTGTGCTCAGTGCTACCCACAGCAGTTCTTATTCAGGTTGGGCCCCCTCCTTTGGGAGGGGAATAATTGTTGCTATTTTTGTGTTCTTTTTCTGCTGGATAATCTGACTCCCAGTTCTTCCCCACAGTCCCCACCACTCTGCAGCACTATTTGGTATCCCATGCTGCTCGGGTTTCACACGTTCCTTCCCCAACTTATATTTTATTTAAAGTTTGTGGATTTTTCTTGCTCTCCTAGTTTTATTGAAGGAATAGGATGTGGAGAGTTGTATTTTATATTGTAGCTTCTTGTTGTTTTTACTGGAACCCATATTTCCTCTAGTACGAAGTTCAATTTATTTTATCTGTTGTTTTTTCTTTTGTTATCCAGGAACTTTTAGTAAATTTTGATAAACTAATAGCCAGCTATCTGGCAGATTGCAAAAAACTAAGAAAAGCATCTGTGAACATATGAGATCAAATAGAAGGTACAGAGGAGCTCTGAGTAGCCTGAGGATAGTCAGCCATCTGAGACTAGAGAAAGCATTCTGAGTGGAAGAAAAATAGAGTCAGACAGCATGTCTGCAGTGTGGAAAGAACCAAAATCATACATGATGTGCTATTTATGAAAGTAGTAGGCACATTCAGGTCCCCCATTGCTAGTGCTTGTGGAGGAGAATAATAATAAAAACCAGTAGCACGAAGTACCTCCTAATGTCCTAGGCACTATTCTGAGTACTTCACATGTAGCAACACATTTATCTCTCAAAACAACACTGGAAGGTGGTTACTGCTTTTATTCCTATTTTACAGGTAAGAAAACTGAAGCATACAAAATATGAGTAATTTCTCCAAGACCCCATAGCTAGTGAACATAGAGCTATTATAGAATTCAAACCCATTCTTCTCCAAAGTCCATGCTTTTGAACAGCATGTGATCTGTTTCTGTCAACCTTTTTGAAAGAAAAAAAAAAAAAGGTGTCTTCAGAAAATTTATTTTTAAGGAGTTCTAAACATAGAACTCTACTTCCATCACCTTCTTGGGATACATGCCCAAAGCCCCCATAATTTGAGCAACAATAATAATTTGACTGCATGTGAGCCACAAACCACTAGGTCAGGAAAATTTTGCTTTGCATATGTACATTAGAACAAATACTACAGTACTGTGGTACTTAAACCCAATGGGTTTCAAATCTGAAAAATAGTAACCTAAGTGAGAAAGTAAATGGTTTACTTCAAGATAGCAATGATTTGTTCTTGGCATGAAAGTTCTTTGACAGAACTTCATGCAAAATGACCTCAGAGGCCGTTCACCAGACAGCTTACAAACAGTTGCACTGAGCCAATTGTCCTTCCTTGAGTCAACCAGCTATACCATAAAGACAGGATGGGTGATGCCATCATAGTAAGCTGTGAAAAGAAACTACATACGGTTTTTCCCTCAACAAGGAACTGCCAATAAGTAGAACAATTTCCCTTAGTTGATGCAATAATTGGTAAGAACTGTAATTGGCCTGCCCTACATGTTGTTACTCCTAAGTTAAAAATAAATTAAAAAAAAAAAAAAACCTGAAGTCTATGATGGATTTCTGGGGGTCATGGGATTGGGGGATGAGATTAACAGAGACTGGCAGGAGGTACCACCCACTAGAGATAACATTTAATTTGCATTAATTACCCTAAAGCTCATGGAAGGGAAATGAAGTATATCGGTGTGCTCTTGGCCAGTCCTACAAAAAGAATACCAAAAACCACGCCTGAAGTTAGGCGTAAGTCACCCCATTTGAGTGAAGGATCAATTAGATCAATACAGTAATAGTAAATAATAACTATTATATGGCACTTGCTACAGCTTAGGAGCTCTTTTAACTCTTAACTCTCATACATGCCTGAGGTAGGAAAGACCAAGAAATATACTGAATAAGTGATTTGTTCTATACCAAATACTTAGTAAATAGCAGAGATAGAATTCAGTAAGCAGTCTAATTCCAGAATCTTTTTCAACCACTACACTATTTGGCCTTTGTGTAGCAATTCATCAGTTTATCAAGATAAAATCTAGTTTTAAAATGAGGATCTATGTTTATTTTAAAGGTCTACTGCTGGTAAACTGCTAGGAGACTGTCTTCCTAGTCTCATTTTGAGAACAGAAACTAAATGACTCTCTAGATCTGAGGAAGAAATTTCAGACTCCATTCCAATGATACCCTGTGGATATCATTGGTGGCAGGAAGAAACTTCACCAGCCAGCTAGAGAATGGGTATGAGCCAAGAACCAAGCTCAGAACCATCTGGCAGTGACTGCTCAATCACCTACAGCACATGCATCCAGCAGAAGGCCTCGTGTCTCCTCATCTTACCTCACCTTACATGATTATGCAATACCATATGATTTTTCAAAGCAGATCCACTCCTATTTTGAGCAATCTGGTAAGGTAGATGGGACTTTATCATCTTCATTTATACAGATCATGAGATGCAGGTTGCAAGAGGTTACGTGATCATGCAAGGCCACAGGAAAATTTGAACAGTGAGAGTGATGAGGACCCAGAACTTCTTTCCCCAGATATGGTGTTCTCCACAAGCACCTCACCAACATGGGCAAGTGAGAGACAACCCAAGTGCTTACAGATAATAGATCAAGGGGCAACTTGGTCAGGCTTTCTAAGTCAGGGCTAAGATCAATAAAGTCAAACATCCAGGAATGCCACACTAAGTACATGGCAGCTCATGACTTCTGATTTCTTATCCACTAGAGCAATTTGGTTTTCTGTGTATGGGCTTTTTGAAGTCATCCACACATTCATCCAGTCAATAATAACTGAATATTAAGAGAAGAAGTGTTATCTTTATTAATCAGACATATGCCTAAATTGTCATGGGCACAAATCAGAGATTGACATGTGTTAAAACTAACTGAAGTTCCACTACAAGTGTATCCCAGTAGATTAAAATCAGTTGAGCTAAGCCCACACAAATGATCCCCCAACATGATATCTAAAGGGTAATACTACATTCTTTTAATAGTTTATTTTTATAAAAACTTATTTTAAAAAATAATTAAATAACTCTTTGATTTTAAATTATAAGCAAAAATATTGTTTAAATTTCTACCCCCCAAATTATCACTTCTTAGGAAATAATTTATTTATTTTAAGAGTCAAATTACATTTGACCAAGACCTTATGGACCCAATAAATCACTTTAAGAAATAGAGCCCCATTAGTTTCTTCAAATATAATAAACACTATCTAAATTCCTCAGTCATTCATTTATTTATCCATTCAAAAATAGTTACTGAGCACCTACTCTGAGCCAATCTGAACACTGGGGATCAAGCAGTGAATAAAACAAACAAACAAAACATGGTAAAATGTATACTATATTAGATGGTGATGCATGCTAAGAAAGAAAAAAAAAGAACTGTAAAGGAGGAAAAGCAAATAGAAGAAGTGGCAATGTCAATGGGTGACCAAGGCCTCAGTTTGCCTGGGACTCACAGTGTTTTAAAAATAAAAGCCCCATGTCCTAGGAGTCTTCAGTCCCAGGCAAAACCGGATACCTGGTCGTTCTAAACTGAGATTAAGTATCCAGAGAAGGCATACTATGAAGATATTATTTGAGTAAAAAGAACATTCCAGATAGAGGAAATGGGAAGTAAAAAGACTGAGTCAGGAACAAGCCTGGCTTATTTGAGCAACAGCAAGGACAAGTGCAGTTGCAGCTGGTGTGAGCAAGATGTAAGGAAGTAAAAGATGAAATGCAAGTGTGAGCCAGGAAGGTGCTTCAGGGACAGGCTCAGGGTAACGGGAGGAAGGAATCGCATCAGCTCTGCTACTGCTTACCCAGAAGAAACGTGGCCTGGATGCTGGCTGGTGGGAACTCTGATTGCTGGTATTTCTGAGGAAACCAAGGAGTGAAAGGAGACAGAAACAGTAGCTGGAAGAAGGGGAGAAAAAGAAATGAGCCCACACCCAAGGAAAGGGTCACTCTCACGAATTCACCTCCCACTAGGAAGTTTCAGGTTAAATCCTTGGATGTGTCTGTGTATTTGTCCCATCTTTCCATTTCTTTTTCTCTAATCCTGTTCCACTAGGCTCCTTCTGTTTGTTGACAACTCAGGGTTTTAATGGAAGAAGTCCAAATTCTGTTTGGCCACGAATACAATTACACCCACAGAAGTATATTTTTGCTCTCAGCTTCAGTCTGCTTTTTTGCCAGGTAGATAATTTATACAGAGCTAGAAAAAGATTGCTTGGGGGCAAAAGAAACAATACACTTGCCACAGACAGACACGGCCTCCATTTCTGAGACCAAGACACCAAGCAGTCACTTAACTTTTCAACTCACTATTCAGCATTCTTTTTCATTTAAATGGAGTCAATACTTCTTTACCACCTACTAGCACCAGAAGGGTGTCATGAGGACACTTTTAAAATGCTTTCAACTACATAAGATGAAACATACTTTATGAGTATTATGCGATGCTGTCACTGAACCTTCATTCTCACTAGCCTTATTTATGTCTTCTTTATTTTCAACAAACATAATCATGCAGTATACCTATTGTCTGCATACTTGGCAAATTTGCTAACTAGGCATTCGTGTGCTCCTTCAGGTGTTTCATCCATATTTATTAATATTCATCAAATAAGCAAGAGTAGTGATGTAGCCTGTTAGCTCTTTTTTTTATTTTTTGCTGCTGTAGTTACAGTCAAATTAAATTGTCTCTCAGGTGTTATCAGCAGCTGTCAAATAGCACACCTTACTCAAAGATCTATTTTGTATTCAGAAAGCACAGAATCACGTAATACAGTCACTCTGGCAGCAAATTCAATAGTTATCTATTGCTGTTTATTGAGGGCCAACTATGTGTCAATCATCAAATTCTTAAGATTCCATCTGGGGGCATTCCCAGAAATAAATAACCAACATGTGACATGTATAATTTCAAAGTCTTTCTGCAATAACCCTTCCTTTAATGTATTTTCCCAAATAGATGCCTTCTAAATAATATGAGAAAGCCCATTAATGGTCCCCAGGACTTAAGTGAGACTGCCCAAATAAAATGAGGCTCAAACACCCTCATGAGAGGGCTGAGTTTAGGTTTGGGTGAAGGGGGCAGTAAGAAGATAAAAGCATAAGCATGAGAAATGCACTTGAATGAAATTGAAATGGATATATAAGACTACTGCCTAATAGGAAAATGAAGAGTAAGAATGAAAATACAGTATTTAAAAGGGCATTTTTAAAACTGTTTTAAGTCATTCAATTTCCTCAAATTCACAATTACTAGCTTGCAAGGTCATAATCCAGCAAATGCATATTCTTCAGAAGTTGATCATAATGTATGTTTAACATAGGTTTCTTTTGTTCACCTCTGTTTTTCTTTTATTTTCTTTGTATTTTGTTTTGTTCTCTTTTTTAAAAAATGTGGGATAAAATATTTCACTACAAAGCACACACATGTAAAAGCACATATACACACACACAGAAAGGAAACAAAAACCTTAAGTTCTTAAACATTGTTCTTCTACTTGAGACTGTAAACAATTCATTTAATCTTCCTTATATGTTGATTTTGCAATCTCTAAAAAGATTACAATATTACCATTCTTTCCTTATCATAGTTATTCCATCATGTGAAATAATGTACATAAAACATCCCGAAAAATGTGTCATGATGCAAAAATCACTCTCTTTCTAATATTTAAACTATTCGATGTTTCTCCCTTCCGTTCGGCTAAGGTTGCCCTAAACAAACTTGCAAAAATGAAAGCCTTTCGCATTTGCTTATGTAGTTGCACTCTGCCACTTCCATAGGACACTATGTTTATCTCTGTCCAGCCTCTGGCAAGTACATCACTCCAACCCTATGTAGCCAGAGGGAAAGAAAAATCCTGAATAAAAAATAAGGGTCGATCATTCAATTGACATAAACTTCTGGTTCGGTCATCCATTTATCATGATGGGAACACATAAAACTATACTTGCATAGGAAGTACAAAAGAAAATGAAGAGGAGGGAAAAAACCTGAGCAATCATTGCATATTTATCCTTTGAGGGAACATTCTTCAGTCTGTGTTTCAAGAAGGTATTTTTGTTAAGATGGTTTTTTTTTGTAGATTTCCCAATATATAACCTTATAACGATGTAACCTGAATCTCTATAAATTATATAGCATGTGTCAGAATCAAATGCTCTTAAAATATTATCAAAGGTTGCTAAATATATTTTGCACATTCCTTCCTAACTCTATGTTATATAGTAATTGATACACAGCCCACAAAACATCTAAAAATACTTTTACAGCAAAATAAATGCCTGCAATTTCTTTCTACTCTATGGTAAATGTGGACCACAAAAACCAATGTAGAAATTCAAAAGTACAATTCAGGAAGCTAAGGAAAGGAAAGATAAAACAGCAGTCTCCGCAACTCAACATTTACTTCATCTCTCCCTAAATACCAAGCCACACATAGTTCAAAGAGTTGACTCCATTAGAATCATGCCTGGTTTTCCCAATGATAAGGAAGTTCTTTGTCTCTGATCAGTAGACTGAATTTGAATTAAATAAATATGAAGAAGCAGCAAACAACTTTGATTGGACTCAGTGTTGTTTGTCTATCCCTTCATTCTCCCTTCCTCTTTACTAACAGAAGGGTGACTTTCCTTAGGTATCCGTGACTCAGGGGAGGCGATCCTGACTCCTCACCCTCTCCAAGTGTACCTCTTCATTCAGCAAACGGAGTATTGTGTAACTCTTTCAACTGCTTTTAGTCCAGGGTAAACATGTCCAATAAGACTAAAGGGAATGACGTGATCTCATACTTGAGCTAGAGGATCTCACTCTCTCCTGCTGGATGTGAAAAAGTTACTCTAGATGGCCCTGATGGCCCTGAGCAAAGCCACAAGGGAGCAGTAACAATAGGATAAAGCTGATGCTCTGTACACCAGAGCATCGAGGCAGAGAGAACCTGCACCCCCAATGACTTCATACCAGCAATTGTATGACAAGAAGCCTGCCTTACTCCTGATTTGCCAATTATCTAATACAAATTTCATAATTGTTTAACCAATTGAGGTTGGAGTTTTTTGGTGTTCTAACATGCAGCCAAACACATTGTATTAATAACTGTTAGCAGCTATATTCCTTCCAAGTGTTTTGTTTTCTTTTCTTCTGTTTTACTTTGTACAGTTTATTAATGAGTAAACCTGTTAGGTAAGTACAAGCAAGCTCAAACATGTAGGTTTACATTCATAATATTGTATGCAATGATTAGTTAGTCCAACTAGTTGCTGTTACTAGCGGATAGTCAACAAGAAAAGGTTGCACGCATCTCTCTGTGAAGGTATTAGTTTTAGCACTGACACAAAGCAAGTAGTGGCTTTTCCCTGTTAAGAATAGTTTAAAGCAACAGTCCCATCATCACAATGTACAAAATATATTTATGAAAAGAATGTCTAGTCAGCTTAAGAGTATGCATGCTATTTTATGTTCTTGGAAAAGTCTTTCCACTCTTCTCCTCTACCTGATCTAGCTGAGTCCTACTCAAACTTCAGGTTTCAATTTCACTGCCTCTTCTGGGAAGCCCTTTCTACCCATGAAGACTAGATTAGTTACCCTGCTTATGTGTTCCCATAGCACTCTCAATTTATCCCCCTCCCAGCTCCCACTATATGTCAACTACCTTTTGGTTTGCTTCTACTCCCCACTAGCATGTCAGGTCCCCTGTGGCTAGGACAGTACCTAATTCATTACTGCATCCAAGGTAGCTAGCACAATGTGTGTTAATCATAGGTGGTCAACAATAACTGTAGGAAGAACACAAGTCCATAATGTTTTAAATGGAACAAGACAAAGACGTGCAGCATGAAACAGCGACTTCTTTTAGAAAACTAAATAGAAAGTATTTTGGAAGTAGCAAAATTTCCAAAGCTCTTTCTTTGAAGTGAATTAGGAGCATTTATAATTGCATATTTCAAAAATTTTAACAAAGGCTCTGATGCATAAAAAAGATATGTTTCGTCCTAAAAAATACATGTATTTCTTTTTAACTATGAAAACTATAAAGAAAAAAAAAAGAATCTGGGATTACAGCAGAGACAGTGCCTTTAGCCAGTGTCCAGTGTTATCACCAGTTTCTTAATTAGAAACAAACATGAAAATCAGAGGTGAGTTTATTATGTTCTTTATGATTTGTTGTTCTTAAATACCATTTTACAGAGTTCAGTCATTCTCAACAGTATTGTCATATTCATAAAGGTCCAGGTTAAAAAATCATTTCAAATAGTTTTGATATAGGTAAATTCTACTTGACTGCTTTACCCTAAAGATTCTGTTGCCGAGAATGATAATTTCTGTAAGGTACGAAACTTTTAATAAATATTGTGATTTTAAATTTTAATCACTAGTCACTTTATTCTGCGTGTACATAATTGTAGAGGGCAATTAAAAAAATGCTAGGGACTACCAAAATTATTTTATTATACCATAATTTTTAGTATCAAATAATTATGAAAACTCAAGCTTCACTAGAACTTGGAAGTCTCAAAGCACTGTGCTAAAATAGGCCTTTGTTAAAAATAGAACTTGTTTTATGTCATAAGAAAATGTCAAAATTTTAATAATATAAATTGTAACAGAAGGCTTTCATTTTGCCTAATTAGAGCAAAGAAATTTGTCTTGTTTTTTAAAGTAATATTTTTGTTCATGAACACCAATACCCTAAAGAGGCCATAAAGGGTGTGAAAATCAAATTTCATGGGAGATAAAGCAGAATAGTCACACTATATCTCCAGAGTATTTGCACTGGTTTTTATTTTTTGCCCATTTTCACTTATTTCTAGTTTTCAGATGATAATGGGATTTTCCAATTTTATTTCTGTTGAAAGATAATGATTTTAGCTACATACCTCAAGATGACACCTATTAAAGTTTTTAAAAGCCAATAAAGGTGCCCTTAATAAGATTCTCCACATATGATTTATTAAAAACAAACCACAAAAATAACTAGGTGAACTTCATTTCTTTTGCAAGCTACCATTCCTATCTATAAATATTTATTGGAAACCTATTGTTATGACTCCGCCCTTGTATGGACTGAGGTGGGAGAGTTGAAGTGATAAAAACTTTCATCTTGCATCCTAGTACCTGACTCTTCGGCTTGTGTTAATACAAAGAAAGTATAATACAAGTGATCGTAGGAGAGATGACAGAGTCAGTGACCAAAGCTGGTAACTCCAAAGCCTATTTGAACTTTTTATAATCATCATGAAGAGTTTTGGTTCACCTTTATGGAGCATGTACCTATGTAAGCCAACCTGTGTTCATTGGAACAACCTAATCTGTTATTGCATGATAGGTTGGTTGGTTAGTTGGTTGGTTTTTGTTGATGAGGGAGGGAGCCATTCCCTAGACTACTATTGCCTAGACAACTACACGTACTACTAGTTTGTTGCTTTATTAGTATTTACTTATAAATAGTGAATGTTCTTGTATACCACCTTAATGCTCCCCACAAAATATATTACATTTGTGTCTAAGTCTCATGCCCTGACTCTCCATCTCACCCTTCTCCTCCAATCCCACTTTCCATAAGTCACTGTAGGAAAAAAACTGTTAATAATATTAGATATGAAATGATATACTCTATAATTATGTGCATCCAATTTTAGAAAAGAAATCTGGATAGGAGAGAAATCCAAAAACAGCCAATAGATTAGACAAACATTACAGAGCAAGAAGATGTAAGATTATCAAGTTAATCAACATGTGAGAGAGACAAGGTAAGATTCCAAGAACGATGGTATTAGGGGCCTAAACACTGGTGAAACTACACTTCACAGTGCACCAAACAAACTCAAAAGCTAATATTAAGTGAAGATAATGAAAAGATTAGAAACGTGGTATTTGAAAGGAAGAAAGGTAAAAGGTGGTTACAATCCAGAGATTAAATGGGAGGAAGGTAGCATTGAGGATAGTAAAAAAGGAACCTGGGAAATAAGAAATTCAGGGAGGGGAGAAAGGGGAGAGGGTGGGAGAGGAGGGAGGGGGGAAGCTAAATATAAGGTGATGGAAAGAGAAGTCACATTAGGTGGTGAACTTATTATACAACAAGTGTACAATGCACTGTAGAATTGTATGCCTGAGACCTATGTAATCCTTGCTAACAGATGTCACCCCAATGAGTCTAACAATAAAAATAAATTTTAAAAAAATAAAGCAAAATACATCAAATAAAAATTTTTTTTTTTTAAAAAAAAGAAATTCTGACAAATTCCCATCACTTCTACAGAAGATGCATAAAGCAGAAGTGGATGGTAAAATAGAACCAAAAATGAGGAATTTATCTTATAAATGAACAATATCATCATCAAACGTAGAAAAAAGAATAACAAAAATTTAAGTAGATTGGGAGTACAGATGATAAGAATAATTGAGATTTTGAATATTTTCATACACATACATGCATGTATATAAAATGTCTATTTAACACACTGTCTGTAGAACAATGGAGAAGATATTCACCTTGGGGATCCTTTATTGAGTGGAGGTAAGTCTTAGAACCATCCCTTCCTATGCTGGCTAAGACATTAATGTCAAAATCTAACTTGATATTAAATAAATCACTAAATTTTTGCTGAAGTTTGTAATATGTAACTAGAAATAATTCTCTAAAGATGTGTATATAAATGTGATTACTCATAGTAATGTGCTGAGTACTAATATAAGCACCTTTTCCTTTTTTGCTATTTCAATATACAGCAGTATATAATTCTAAAATGTCAACCACTTATGTTTGAAAATAATATCCCACAAGGGTTGGTTTGTATCACAAGATCTTTGAATATGAATGTGGTTATAAGAATTTTCTTTTTGGTTACACCTATGTTGAGGTAGTTTATTGCTATAAGTTGTGGTAATAATACTTCACATTTCATATCTCTTTTATCCAAGGAGTTGGGGAGATGTTACTAAAAATTCAATAACTAGAATACCTAAAGTTGTGGTTCTTTCTCTACTTATCATGGAGCATTTTAAAGATAAGATTGTTTTCTGGCTCTTCCTCTAATTTCTCTTTGGTAGCACAGAGGAAGATAATGCTAATATAAATGTAAAGGCAATTACAAGAAATATACAATTGCATAATGAACTACAGTATATATACTGAAGAAAATATATCTAGAGCAAAGAAAACACAAGCAGTTAAAGATTACTTTGAACTCTAATGAAAACATTCTATATTGAAAAATAAGAGAAGGAGGACAAAATGGCGACTAGAGAGGGCTCCCTAAAGCCTCTCCTAGAAAACACAATTGAACAGCCACCCAGGAGCCAAGAAAGAGGACCCTAGGTGACAAAAAACAGCAGCTGAGACATCCAGGTATTGCAAGTAAACACCTAAGGTTTGGAGAGAAAGGGGCGAGCAGGAGAGAGAGGGGAGGGAGCAAAGACGGATCGCAACAGGACCCGATCGCGGCTGACTGCAGTGCATGGGAGGGGGAGAAGCCAAGAGGCGACAAGAGGAAAAGCCCTAGCAAAGCAGCAGAACAGTGGGAGTCCATTGGGGAGCTAGGCTGGGGACCTGGAATTTGGAGCGGCGAGTTGGGGACTGACCTTGGGAGACAGACTCTGGAACGCTTGAGTGGTAGCAGGGCTGAGCGAGGACTCTGAACTGCAGAGACGACATCTTGGCTCTAGGCTCCCGTGGGACCCAGAGTGCAGGCGCGCACAGCTCCTGCACGGGGTTGTGCTTCCTGGTCCTGGCCTGCTTCGGCGGCAAGCTGGCTGCCGCGGGAGCAGCGCACGGCCCCTACACAGACAGGGCTGCGGTTGTGGTTCCGGCCCGCTGCGGAGGTGGACTGGCTGCCAGCGCGGGCAGCGCACGGCCGCTACACAGATGGGGCTGCTGTTCTGGTTCCGGCCCGCTGCGGAGGTGGACTGGCTGCCGCGCAGGCAGCACACGGCCGCTACACAGACGGGGCTGCGGCTCCCGCTCCAGCCGCTGTGGAGGCGACCTGGTTGCTGGCACAGCGTGCAGGGCTCCTGCGCGGGTTGCGGCTCCTACTCTAGGCACCCTGCGGAGGCGGGCGGCTGCCTTCCTACCTTGGCGTCAGATGCACAGCTTCGGACTTGTTGTGCACGGCCAGCATGCGTGCCCCTGAGTCCTAAAAGCAGTGCGAGCCCGCAGACTCTGCCCAAACATTTGACCACAGAAGCAGGCCTGGGAAGAAAGGCGGATTTGATAGCATTCGCCCCAGCCAGCAGGAACAGCCTTGGCCCGCATCACCCAGCTTCCCCAGCATAGGGCAGAAGGTGGAGCTGCCCCAGTGTGTCTTTGTTGGCTTCTCCCCTTTCCTACAACCTTCCCAACCAACTAACTACAGGAAGCGGAGGGACCATGATAGATGCACACCACCTCCAAACGTAGCAGGAGACCGGAAATAAGAAATAATCAACCCCACTCTCTCCCAAAACTTGCCCCCCCAGTACCACCTCGTGTCTGCCCTATAGCAAGACACCACAAAAGTACCAATCTGGGCTCCTGGGCACCACTGAACATAACACCCTCTTGTCAAAGAGGAAGAATCCAGCAGACAGGATGAATTCCTTAAAAACTAAAACTCCTCAGAAAGAATAGGACATTTCTCAAGACAGCTTCCTAGACCTGGAAGTTTCCGAATTAAGTGACAAAGAATTTAAAGTAGCCATTCTAAAGGCTGTGAGAGAAATGAAAACATACTGGCAGAGCACCATGGCTGACATAAACAAGATAAAAAAGGACATGAATGACATAAAAAAGGAACTCCATGAACAAAAAGAACAATTTAACAAAGAAATTCAAAACATAAGGAAGATTGAGATGGAAATGCGAGAGATAAAAAATACAATAAAAGAAGTGAGAAATGAAATAACTGCCATAGGAAACAGGGCCAACCAGATGGAGGAAAGAATCAGTGATATCGAAGATAAGAACATGGAAACAGCTAAGAAAGAGGAACAGAGGGAATATAGAACCAAAAGGATTGAAAGAACTCTACAAGAACTATCTGACTCCATGAGACAAAACAACATCAGGATAATAGGAATAGAAGAAGGGGTAGAGCATTCTACAGAGAGCATACTCAAACAAATAGTAGATGAGAACTTTCCAAACCTATGGAAAGATCTGGAACCCCAAGTTCAAGGAGAAAACAGGTCCCCTAGATACCTGGACCCTAACAGATCTTCTCCAAGACACATGGTACTAAAGATGTCCAAATCTAAAGACAAAGAGACAATTCTCAAGGCAGCCAGGGAAAAAACAACTATAACCTTTAGAGGAAAACCCATCAGATTGGCATCAGATTTCTCAGCAGAAACTCTGCAAACCCGGAGAGAGTGGAATCCAATATTCAAAAATTTAGGGGGTTCCCTGGTGGTGTAGTGGCTAAGGCTTCAGCACTCTCAACGCTGCAGCCTGGGTTCGATTCCCAGCCAGGGGATTACCAAAAAGTAAAAAAAAAAAAAAAAAAAAAAAAAAAAAAAAAAAAAAAAAAAAAAAAAAAAAAAAAAA
>PVJL010007445.1:0-62318 GCA_004026885.1 Lyroderma lyra | reverse complement strand
CTAAATGTTAATGGACTGAACTCACCAATAAAAAGACACAGAGTAGCAGACTGGATTAAAAAACAGAATGCATCCATATGCTGTCTCCAAGAACCACACCTCAGCCATAAGGACAAACACAGACTCAGAGTGAAAGGATGGGAAACAATACTTCAAGCAAATGGTAACCAGAGAAAAGCAGCAGTTGCGATACCAATATCTAATGAAATAAACTTCAGGTTAAAAAAGATAGTAAAAGATAAGGATGGACATTATATAATGATAAAAGGCACAATACAACAACAACAAGACTTGACACTAATTAATATATATGCTCCCAACCAGGATGCACCAAAATAGACAAAGAAACTACTAACAGATTTGAAAGGAGAAACTGATGAACACACAATCATTGTGGGAGACTTAACCCCCCTCTAACAGCCATGGACAGATCACCTAAATAGAAAATAAATAAGGAAACATCAGCTCTAAACGACACATTACAGCAATTGGACATAATTGACATTTACAGGACACTTCATCCAGCAAAAAGAGACTATTCCTTCTTTTCTGGTGCACATGGAACATTCTCAAGGATAGACCATATGCTGGGACACAAAAGTAGCCTCAGCAAATTCAAGAAGATCAAAATCATATGAAGTGTATTCTCAGACCACAAGGCTTTGAAATTGGAGATCAACTGTAAAAGGAAAGCACAAAGAAACACATATACATGGAGATTAAACAACAGCTTATTTAAAAAGGACTGGATAAAAGAACAAATAAAAGATGAGATTAAAAAAGATATAGAAACTAATGACAATGAAAATACAACATATCAGAATTATTGGGACACAGCGAAAGTGGTAGTAAGAGGGAAATTTATATCACTACAGGCCTATCTTAAGAAACAAGAAAAATCACAAGTAAACATCTTAACATCCCATCATAAAGAACTAGAAAAAGAAGAGCAGACAAAACCCAAAGTCAGCAAAAGGAAAGAAATAATAAAAATTAAAGCAGAGCTAAACCAATTAGAGAACAGAAGGACAACACAAAAAAATCATATTATGAAGAGCTGGTTCTTTGAGAAAGTCAACAAAATTGACAAACCCCTGGATAGACTAATCAAAGGATGAAAGGAAAGGACACAAATATCCAAAATTAGAAATGAAAGGGGAGAAATTACCACTGATACCACAGAAATACAAAGGAGTATAAGAAAATATTATGAAGAACTTTATTCCACTAAATTTAACAACCTAGAAGAAATGGACAAGTTTCTAGAAACTTATAGCCTACCTAGATTGTACCAAGAAGAACTGGATAATCTAAGTAGACCAATTGATAGTGAAGAGATTAAAATGACTATCCATAATCTACCTAAAGGCAAAATGGTTTCACCAATCAGTTCTACCAAGCATTCAAAGAATCAACACCTATCCTCCTCAGACTCCTCCAAAAAATTGAAGAGGAAGCAATACTTCCTAACTCATGCTATGAGGCCAACATTACTCTAATACCAAAGCCTGGCAAAGACAACACAAAGAAAGAAAACTATAGACCAATATCTCTGATGAACACAGATACAAAACTTCTAAACAAAATATTAGCAAACAGAATACAACAATGCAAAAACATCATACATCAAGATCAAGTGGGATTCATCCCAGGAGCACAAGGATGGTTCAACATACGAAAATCAATCAATGTGATACACCACATAAACAAAATCAAAGATAAAGACCATATGGTCATTTCAATTGATGCAGAAAAAGCTTTCGACAAGATACAGCATCCTCTTATGATCAAAACACTAAATATAATAGGTTTAGAAGGAAAGTATCTCAACATAATAAAGACCATATATGACAAGCCCTCAGCTAACATCACAATGAATGGGGAAAAGCTGAAGCCTATTCCCCTAAAATCAGGAACAAGACAGGGATGCCCCGTCACCACTGCTATTTAATATAGTACTGGAAGTTCTAGCCACAGCAATCAGGCAAGAGAAAGGAATCAAAAGGTATCCAAATTGGGAAAGAAGAGGTCAAATTGTCACTATTTGCAGATGACATGATCCTTTATATAAAAAATTCCAAAGATTCCACCAGCAAACTATTAGAAACAATAAATGAATATAGTAAAGTCGCAGGATACAAAATCAATGTAAAAAAAATCAACAGCATTCCTATATACAAACAACAAATCCACAGAAAAAGAAATGAGAGAGTCAATTCCCTTTGCTATCACAACAAAAAGAATGAAATACCTGGGAATTAACTTAATGAAGAATGTGACAGACTTACACACAGAAAACTATGAGACACTTTTGAAAGAAATTGAAACAGACTTTAAGAGGTGGAAAAACATCCCCTGTTCATGGATAGGAAGACTTAACATTGTTAAAATGGCCATTCTGCCCAAAACAATCTACAGATTTAATGCAATACCCATCAAAATCCCACAATCATACTTTCGTGAAATAGATAAAAGAATTATTAGATTTATATGGAACCATAAAAGACCTCGAATTGCCAAAGCAATACTACATAAAAAGAATAAGGCTGGTGGCATTACATTCCCTGACTTCAATTTATATTACAAAGCATCAATAATCAAAACAGCTTGGTACTGGCAGAAGAACAGAAATATAGACCAATGGAATAGAACTGAAAACCCAGAAATAAACCCACAAATTTATGGACAAATAATTTTCGATAAAGGAGCAAAAAACATACAATGAGGAAAAGACAGCCTCTTTAGTAGGTGGTGCTGGGAAAACTGGAAAAACATATACAAAAGAATGCACTTGCACTGTGAACTCTTTCCATATACAAAAATTAACTCGAAATGGATTAAAGACCTTCATATCAGACCTGAAACAATAAAATGTATAGAAGAAGACATTGGTACTAAACTTATAGACCTAGGACTCAAGGAGGACTTCATGAACCTGACCTCAAAGGCAAGGGAAGGAAAAGCAAAAATAAATGAATGGGATTATATCAAACTAAAAAGCTTCTGCACAGCAAAAGAAACCATCAACAAGGCAAAGAGACAGCCAACCGAATGGGAGAAAATATTTGCAAATAACGCATCAGATAAGGGTCTAATATCTAAAATATATAAAGAACCCAATTAAAAAGTGGGCAGAAGAACTAAACAGACACATCTCCCATGAAGAAATACAAATGGCCAGCAGACATATGAAAAAATGCTCATCCTCATTAGCTATCAGGGAAATGCAAATCAAAACCCCAATGAGATACCACCTCACACCTGTGAGAATGGCTGTTATCAACAAGACAAGGAATAACAAGTGCTGGAGAGGATGTGGAGAAAAAGGAACTCTCGCACACTGCTGGTGCAAACTGGGAGTGCAAACTGGTACAACCACTGTGGAAGGCAGTGTGGAGGGTCCTCAGAAAATTGGGAATGGATCTACCCAAAAGACTTGAAAACCTTTGTCCGCAAAGACTTATGTACCCCAATGTTCATCGCAGCGCTGTTCACAGTGGCCAAAACGTGGAAACAACCAAAGTGCCCTGTGACAGATGACTGGATAAAGAAGCAGTGGTACATATACACAATGGAATATTACTCAGCTGTAAGAAAAGATGAAATACTGCCATTTGCAGCAAAATGGATGGACCTGGAGATCACCATGCTTAGTGAAATAAGCCAGACAGAAAAAACAAGGAACTGTATGACTTCACTCATATGCGGAATATAAAACTGAAAGCAACAAAGAGAAAAGAAATGAACAAACAAACAACCCATGGACACAATCAACAGTTCAATGTTTATTTGGGAACGAGTGGGTTAGGGAGGGGAGAAAGCGGAGGGGGTGGGAGAGGAGGGGGGGAAGCTAAATATAAGGTGATGGAAAGAGAACTCACACTGGGTGGTGAACTTATTATACAACAAGCTGACAATGCACTGTAGAATTGTATGCCTGAAACCTATGTAATCCTTGTTAACAGATGTCATCCCAATAAGTCTAACAATAAAAATGAATTAACAAAAAAAAATAAATAAACTAAAAAAAAAAAAAAAGAAAAATAAGATGACACTAGTAAGCATGCCTTTTGAGTTGTTTTGTCAGGAATACAAAGGCTTCCGGGAAGTATCCAAACATGTAATATGAAAGACACAGGCATTTTTGGTTGGATTTTTTATGGACAGCCCTCATATAACTGGACCATGTTTACAAAAATAGCAGAATATGTCTAGAGTGTTTGACTAATTCACCACTTGGAACTGAGCCTAAAACTAGTTAATAAACCTAATATATCAAGCTACTGCATAACACACCAAGACAGCCCATCTTCAATACAAAAGACAGTCCGAAGAGAAGGAAGCCCTTAAAACCAGCAGTGGAAAAATATGATCTAATCTGTCAAGACACAAAAACTACTGTACAAATGTTAGTATATTGATTTGTAATAAAAAATAATAATGTTAAAGTTTTATAGCACTTATTTTAAAAATATGTATTTATGATACTCACTATCAACTTCTATGCATCTTAGCTTTAAATTTATCATGTATTCTCTTTGCACTTGTCAATCTAAGATGTATGTAACCCTATATGTTAATGGTTCTATCTTGGTTGTGGTTTTGTTTTGTTTTAATAACATATTCAAGTGGTAGAAAATTCAGACTGTCAGAGGGGTTCAAAATTAAATTCATGTTTCCAATTCCATTATTTATTCACTCAATAAATATTGTAACAGGCCCTAACATGACCCAGGCACTAGATGAAGGGTTATGGAAAAGGCTCTGAGTTGTACAAAGTAGCCACCCTTCATGGACCTGACAGTCTAGAGGGGGAAGACAGATCCCCCAAAAAGCACTGTGAGTACCAGGAAAAGAAATGCAGGAGCCATGAGAGTATTGAACAGAATGGATGGTAGAAATGCTCTGAGAGAGAAACTAGCATATTTAATTAAGGGATCTGAGGTAAGAAATAACATGGCAAAATCAAGATAGGCCAAGAGGTTTCAAATGCAGTTAGCACCATAAGGGTAGTAGCCATGTTTATTTTTTTGATTCATTGATATAATATCGTAATGCTTAGCACAGAATAGTTACCTAGTAAATATCTGTTGGATGAATGTAGCTGAAGGATAGATAACTAAGAGAAGATTAGCACCAAATAATTCTACAGAGGTGAACAAGGGCCAGACATGAAGGGCCTCATAGTCATTTTAAGAATGTTGAATTTTATCCTAAGGACAATCAATGGAAAATCCTTGAAGATTCTATGCAGGATAGTAGCATATTTAGAAAACTTATTTTTCTTATTATCATATTTCATGAACTCTTTGATGTCACTGAATGTAAAATGCACCAATTTATATATGACTTATAAAACATCAAATGCTGCTAATTAACCTATAGATAGAAATTAATTATAAGACATAACCTGATTTCAGCAGTTAAAATGTAAAAAAAAAGTATATATTACATACAGTTAATGCAATATAATACATGTAGAGAATGAATTAAAAGTGGAAAACCTTGGGTACAGAACAACTAGCTAGAAGGGTATTTTAGCTGCTTCAGTGGCTCAGGCTACTGCGGAAGTGTAAGATTGGACCATAATAGTGGCAGTTAGGAGAAGAAAAGTGAACAGAAAAGAAAGCTATTCAGGAAGTAAAACTGCTAGAACTATAATCGATAAGTATTACAGTGAGAATATTGAAGGCACTGGGTGGACAGTGGTATTGCTTACTGAGTTGGAAACACTACCATGAAAGCTCTGAAAAGAAAACTGGGCTAGAGACATAAATTTGGGATTTATCAGCATATAGATGGTGAATGGAGTCATGGGAGCAAGACTTCATTTTCCCCTAGGGCTGCAGTTTTAACCAGGGGCAATGACTCCAGTTGCATTGGAGAGAGTCACGATGGGAGAGAGTGACTCAAATCAAATCTTCTTGAAGTAGTACAAGAAAGAAAAACATGGACCTGACAAAGGCATCAGGAGTGGAATAGAAAGAGGGTTTAAATCAAATAGATATTGTAAAGGGATAGAAAGCCCAGTACTTAGTGACTAAATTAGTTGAGGAGGCTGTGAAAGCATAATTATTCGCAGGTTCTTGGGTAGATCATGGTGCCATTAACTATAATGAAAAGAAAAAAATTATAAGGAAAAAGAAGAGGTTGTAGGAAAGACAATGAGCTCAGTCTTAGGCCCTTTAATCACTGGCTGTGGCCTTTTACAACATCCAAATTAAGATGTCCACCAAGCAATTTTATGGAGTGTTAAACAAAAAATAATTATAATAATAACTTCCATACCATGCTATATTGAAACTTAGTTCACCCTATAAGCAACAGTGGGGACATCCTGACTATTCATTTTGTTTGGGGAGAAAAGCTATCTTCATAGAATCCAAGATCGCAAGCTCTACAATCAGACAGATTTGAATTTCCATCTTGGTTCCTATGACTACTGAGAGATCTTGGACTAGACACTTAACAACTCTGAGCCTTGGTTTCCTCATCAGTAAAACGAGGATAATACTTAGCTTCTAAAAGTGTTTTAGACATTAAATAACATACAAAAATATTTAGAACAGTGCTTGGCATGTGGAAAGGACTTGAAAATTTGTAGCTATTTTTATTATTTGTTGTGTTGTGGGACAATTTCTTCCAATGTTCATAACTGTATTTTTTTCATTCTTAAATCAAATATTTATCAAACCCTGCCATATGGGAAGTACTGGTAAGCATCTCCTTCTTTCATTCTATCTCTAGTCTAATAATCTGAGTTACTATCTGCTATTCTTCATTTTTTTCTATGTTCCCCACAGTCTTTGGTGTCTCACCCTCCAGTCTGGGCTAAAATATCAACACATCCTCACATGCATGTCAGCACAGAGTCATATAAGCTTTCTTCATAATAAACTGAATGAAAGGACAGGAGGCAAGGCAGAGAGGATGTAGGTTTGAACCAAGAATTTATGTATGTATTAAAAGAGAAAAGTCATTTCTATATCAGAGGGAGTCAATTCCTCAAGATGATATAAATCTCTTTTTTCTGTTACATTTAGCAGAATATTGCATCATCAATTTCTAATTCTCTTTTTCTAACATGTGTAATTTTAATCCTTATTTGTATCTTTCTTCCTTCAGGGATTTGTTCCTCTTTGCTACAATTTTGTTATCATTGCAAGGCTTTGAAATAAAGTCATTTTGAAATTATTCTTGCTTACACTTTTATTTTTCTCTACTTGGCTTTAACATCAATTTTTAAATTCTTACCCAGAGTTGCCTGTTGGAAACTTCCCTTATTATAGAAGAAGTCACCTTAATTTATAATAGATCTAGATATGTATTTTCTTTCTAGATTTCTCTTTCATACTTGTTTTGGAAAATTAGTCAATTTGTCTCTATCTGCTAATTGATCACTTACTCAGCTAGGATTTCACTTCTTTACTTTGAAACTGTTGTCTTCCTCTGTTCTCTATATGCCAGTAGGATATCGAGGAAAATATCATGAATATCACTATCCTAATTTAAAGACTCGCATATCAGAGCTTCCTATTATCTCTTGCTCATGGCAGACCACTTGGGATCCCATGTGGACATGGAGATCTTTCATCAGTTCCTTCAGTAAAAACCACACACCACAGAATTAAAACCAAACATACATTTTCTATATTTAGAGAAACAATGTTTATTGAGTGTATTTGTATATAATGTTAACATGGCATTCCTTGTTAATTCTAGGAGAGATTATAGGAGAGAGAGAACACCATGGACCAGTTCAGGGATCACTACAAAAATAATCAGATGCAAATTTGAAGGACAAGTAGATTAGTAAAGTAAGTATGTAAATCACTCAAAGATGATACTGAACAAGTAAATGTTTCTGCTCTAATAGGATGAGACTTCCTACAGAGTAGAATTTTTTTTAAGTAAGTGAAAAACTCTGTAAGACATTTAATAACAAAAATTTTTTATTCTTTTAAAACAAGAAATAAATAATGTCAAGGTTTTGGAGTACAAGAAACTTAGACACCAATGAAATAGTTTGAGATCGAATTTATTCTCAGTTCAAACAATATTATACAACATCAGATGATTCCACATTAGTTTCAGTTCTCTAAATATCAGAATATTTTTCTCACAAATGTTGAACTGATACAATTGCCCCATTTCTTGAAAATAGGGAAGGAATTGAAGGTAAAAAGGTTATTGACTGACAGTAGGTGACAACTTCAAAAGAGAAATATGTTCCTTTGTAACTCTCATGGAGCATATATGTTTGGAATTGATGACAGCCCATCATAACTCCATTTCCTCATGTGAAATTATCCCATAGTCAGGGTCTGCTCCATTCTTTACTTTAGATTATGAAAGTAAAGCTGGTACAATTTTCAGCTGAAGATTTCTTATAGAAACTTTCCAAGCATTATATGTTTTATTCATTATGAAAGGGTATATAAATTGTCTTTTGAAAAAGATCTTACTTGTGTCACAGAGATCTTACTTGTTTCCCATAAGTAAAAGTAAATCATTAATTGTTTTGTGAGTTTGGGGGAATACTTTTAACCATGGATCTCCAGGGTCAAAGATATGCTGAAAGGGAGTAAAAGGGAATTGTGGAATAGCCCAAAAGGAAACAGAATAAGCAACTTCTTAGAAATATTCAGGCTTTAAACAAAACATAACAGAAGGATTAAACAAGAAGCTTTATTCTCTCTAAAAGACAGTTGATACAGTCTATTGAGGAGAATAATCTCAACTTAGAGAAAAATTTCAATTAAAGAATAATTTCTCCAGAATTTAATTTTAGTAATTTCAAGCACTAAAGAAAAACTACAATGAGAAATTTATTAGTAAAAGTACATTAGAGTTTAAAAATCTATAATTTATTACAGTGTGATAAGAACATATGCATTTCCTGCTAAATAGAAAAAGGTGAAAACATGTTGCAAAAATTCTTATTTCATGAATCATTTGGTTTTGAAAAGGATCAGATTTTTTTCATACTTGTGAGTAAAGTTTTTAAAAAAAGTTAAAAAAAAAAAAGCTAACATTCCAAAATAAGGTCTTTGATGACAGACTGGGTTTTAATTTTAACTTTGTCATTTACTATGTTCCTCCAGCATGATATATATACATATACATATACATATATAGCTATATAGATATATAGACCTGCTGTGGAAATTTCTTGTGATATATATAAAGCACCTAAAACTTTCTGTTAAGTGTGGTGAATCAAACACACCTGTTCTCGGATTCTCTGGTCCTTCCCCAAAGCTCTAAATTAAAAACAGAACAATAAATAAATAGACAAATATTTTTAAGTGTAAGTCCACAAGGACAATAAAAATGAGAGAAAAGAATGTAGGAGACAAAAGATGACAAGGTAACTTTAAAAGTTGAAAAGCAAATGGATAAAAGGTAATTGTCTTAACATAGCAGAGAAAGCTGAAACCTAAGTCTGCAATCTAATTGTGCCACAGAGCCTGGAAAGTCTCAAGAGCTGGCAGCACCAAGTACTTCTAAAGATAGGTGTGGAGCTGGTACTGAAAACAAAATTACAGACAATATTTCTGCTCTGTCTGAGCTGGTGACTCAAGTTTACTCTCTGGAGAGGATAAAT
Source organism: Lyroderma lyra (assembly GCA_004026885.1). NCBI lineage: Eukaryota > Metazoa > Chordata > Mammalia > Chiroptera > Megadermatidae > Lyroderma > Lyroderma lyra. The sequence continues at coordinate 52,711 of PVJL010007445.1, read as the reverse complement.
CAGGGAAGTTCTGGATTCAGGAACAGAAGTTTCAACTCAAGGCATGGATGAGGTAACAAGATGAGGTAACAAGATGAAAACATAGAGGGTTAAGGCTGGGGGTGAGGGGAGAAGTGGGGGAGGTGGGAGGAGGATCCAAATACACGGTGATGGAAGGAGAACTGACTCTGAGAGCTGAGCACACGATATAACACATAGACGATTGTACACCTGGAACCTATGTAATTTTACTAACCAATGCCATCCCAATAAGTCTAATTTAAAAAATAACAGGGCATTGAGTGAAAGTTCACATTTAGAACAACTTTTCTGTTCAACCCCATCCCCTGCCTGGCTCTCAGAACACCAGCAACTATACTTGCCTCACACCCAGAGTCATAAAATCAAAGATTCTCTGAATAAACTGGGCCAAGGGAAAAGACATAGAAATGAAAATGAGATCGAAAGAAGTTAAATATTAAAAGATACATTCAAGAAATCCAATATCAAAATGTTAGAAACTGGAGAAATGGGGGGAAATATGGAAGGACATAAATTATTACAAAACTATTACTAAAAAAAATGCAAATCCTAAAAGTCATGAGTTTTTAAACAGAAAGCTAGATAAAAAAAATAATAAAAAACCAGCTCTTTTAGTGTTGGTGAGGGTGTACAGAAAGGGGAACCCTTGTTCACTGTTGATGGGATTGCTAATTGGTGCACCCACTATGGAAAACAGTATGGAGGTTCCTCAAAAAATTAATAATTGAGGGAGTTCCCTGATGGTGTAGTGACTTAAGGCTTTGGTGCTGGCACTGTCAGTGCTGCAGCCTGGGTTCGATTCCCAGCCAGGGAGCTACCTTCCATCACCAAAAAGCAAAAAAAAAATTAATAATTGAACTATCTTATGACCCAGCAATTCTACTCCTGGGTATTTTTTATTATTTTTTTTTTTTTACTCCTGGGTATTTATCCAAAGCAATCCAAAACACTAATTTGAAAACATATATGCACCCCTAAGTTTACTGCAGCACTATTCACAATAGCCAAGATATGAAAACAACCAAAATACCCATCAATATACAATTGGGTAAAGAGAATGTAGTACATTCATGCAATGGAGTATTACTTTGCCATAAAAAAGCATCAAATCCTAACCATTTACGACAGCATGGATGGATCTTCTAGAGCAGCGGTGTCCAAACTTCTGGCTTCCCTGAGCCACAATGGAAGAAGAATTATCTTTGGTCACATATAAAATACACTAACACTAACAATAGCTGATGAGCTAAAAAAAAGAAAAAGGTCACAAAATATCTCATAATGTTTTAAGAATTTGTGGCCACAATCAAAGTCATCCTGGGCTGCAGGTTGGACATGCCTGTTCTAAGGAATATTATGCTAAGTGAAATAAGTCAGACTGATAAAGGTAAATACCATATGCTCTTACTTATATGTGAAATCTAAACAATAAAATAAACAAGCAAACAAAACAGAAATAGACTCACAGACACAGAGAACAAACTGATGGTTTCCAGATGAGAGAAGTGTCAGGGGAACGGGTGAGAAAGGTGAAGGGACTGGGAAGTGCAAATGGGTAGTCACAAAATAGTCACAGAGATGTGAACTACAGTATGGGGAATACAGTCCATAATGTTGTAAAAACTATGTAAGGAGTCAGATGGGTACCAGAGTTACCAGGGGGATCACGTCATAAATTACATAAATGTCTAACCACTGTGCTTTATACCTGAAACTAATATAAAATAATATTAAATATCAAGTGTATTGAATATATATATATATATATATATATATATATATATATATATATTTACATATATGAGGGCTGTCCAAAGGTGTCCAGCCATATAATATGAAAAATAGAGGAATATATGGCTGGATTTTTCCAGACAGCCCTTGTATGTGTAGTGACAGGCTATAGAGTACAGCATAGGGAATATAATCAATGATATTGTAATAGCTGTGTACGGTGTCAGATGGGTACTAGACTTGTTGGAGTTGTCACTTTGTGAGGGGTATAAATGTCTAGTTGCTTTGTTGTTTTGTACACCTAAAACAAATAATTTTTTTAAAAAAGCTCTTTTAAGGCATTGGAAACAACTAAGGCAGCCAGGACTCACAGAGAAAAGGGATGCACATTGGGGTGAGCCTTACATGCACTCACGCTTTTTCCCTTCAAAGCAGTTGTTAATTTGCATTGTGGGGCATTGAAGCTGAACGAAACGTTTGGCCTATGTTTGTGACAGTCTCAGGGGTCTGAAGAGACCCAAATTCAAGAAGAAAGATACCTAAGCTTCCATATTTTGAGGATCAAACATCATAGAGAAAAGGGGACCACAGGGATAAGTAAACCTGACATTCCTTGGAACTTTTCAAGGCATTTGCAGATCCTTAAATTGTGCCAGACTAGAAGCCAAGAAATTAAGCAGAAATCTACAGTTAGCAGCAAAAAAATAAAGCGGAGTCTTCAATTGACTTTAGTGTCAAGAAGACAAAGATTGGAGTTCAAAGCCCACCAAGGATAAGAGGTCTTGGTAAACAGCTCTAGACTTTTAACAGAGATCCCCGAAAGAAAATACTCTAGGAGTAACAATAGACTGGAAATTGACTCCTCACAAATATGCCAAGGTGATTCATCCCTCCTCTAGATGCCTGCCAGAGGGAAAAAAATTCTCTCTGGAAAAAAAGATAAAATCCTCTAGAGCCTCTGTAATTTTTAATTTATCATGTCCAACATTAAGTCAAAAATTATCAACCATGCCAAGAAGACAAAAATGACTAAAATTAAAGGAAAAAAGAAAACAGAAATATACCCACAGGTAGTCCAGGTATTAGGGTTATCAGTAAGGACTATATAATAGCTATTATAATATATTCAAGAAAATAAATGGCAAGATGAAGCATTTCATCAGAAATGTAACCTATATTTAAAGGAATCCAATGAAATTCTAGAAATGAAAAATAAAATATCTCAGATTAAGAAATCAATAGATGATTTTTAATAAAAATCTATAAAAAAGAAATCAATAGATGGATATAACAGATTAGACAAGCAAAAGAGAGAAAGAATTAATGAATTAGAAAATAGTTCATTAGAAAAAAATTAAAAGTGGAACATAAAGAGAATAAAAAAATGAAAATTCAGAAAAAGAATTAGAGTCAAATGAGACATAATAAAAAGTAGCATACATGTAGGTGGAAATCTCAGGAAGACAGCTGCATGGCAGACTGAAGAGTAACCAGTAGTTCTTAGAGCAGAACAGAGGCCTATAGAAGAGATATCCCTAACACGTAATGAATATGACAGTTACCCAAAGTATTGACGTTTCACTTATGTTAGAGAATTAGGAATGAATTAGTGATATTTACATTGCAAAGTAAAAAACAAAAAAGAGACAGGTTTTTATTTCAGAGAAAGCATAAGTCATATCAGAAAGGAAATGACATATAATATAATACATGGTTCACTACCTAGTTATACATGAGCATAACAATTAAACAAATATTGACTTAAATAAAATGATTACATAATTTTACTGGAAGGATGAGGAACAGGAAATATTTCTGTGTTGGAGGGATGAGGATACAAGAGAGCTAAACAATAATCTTCTAGAGCAGGAAGTTAGTAAGTCATATTTAAAACTGACAAATCAAGAAATAGCAATAAAAGCTGGAATTTAGATATATGGAAGCAAATATTAAAATAAACAGCTAAAAATAATTTGAGCAATTCCTTCTCTGGAGAAAAGGAATTAGAAGAGAAATGAAACAAGGGCCAGCTATTTTTTAAGTCTTAAAGTATTGTTTGATTTTTTGAAGCATGTACAAGTATGACTTTAATAAGAAAAAATTACATAAGATAAAAAGATAAAGGAAGTATCTAACAAAATGACTGGTGCATGGTAGGTATTCCATAAATGTTTATTTTATAAACTGTATGACCTCAAGGAATGAGATGAAAGATAAGTAATCTACATTTGTTGAGCTAAGGGTTCTTCTGGAGCAATGAAGCATTGCCTGAAATTGTGCCCTTGCATATTCCCCGAGTGTGTCCTCTGCCCCATTTGCTGAAGTCTCTCCTGACAACGACTCAATAAAACTCTCTCCTCACAAGATTCACATACACAAGGCTATTTGTTAACACTAAATTGTCACATGCCTATTGTTAATATTCACCAGTGACCTCCCATGTACCTAGATTTATTGCATTCTTCCAAACTCATAGAGTCTGACTAGTAACCCAATGGTGAGGTCAACTGGCTTTTGTTAGATGATTATTAAATCCTAGAGAAATGTCTAGCCTTGGTTTGATCATTCTAAGTGGTCTAGATTGTGGTGGTAGGCAAGAAATCCTCCACGTCAAAAAGTTGAAATAGTTTATCCAAGCCCACTTCACCACTCCCACCAAAAATAAGCTCCTAACACTCACATTTCTCCTCTAAGTAACAATCAGGTCTGTTTAGGCCATCATATACCTGAGAAATGACATTTATAGTGTGGCTATTGATAGTTACAAATAACACAGCAAAACTGAAAAGTACCCTGAAAAACAAAGCTAATACATAGCAGAGGTTCAGTGTTCATTATTAGGATGAATGGATATAAGGATGAGTACTCTCTTAGGGGACAGAATATAACCACAGCATACAGCACCTTAACCTTAGGCATGCAGGATCTGAAAACATGACAGTGAGGCAATGCCTCATGTATTCCTTTCCTCCACAATTCTGTGTCCAAATAGGATTACCTTATAGAGTCACAGATCTTAGAGTTGAAAGAAATATTAGGAGATTGTTTTGTTCTCTTTATTTTAACAGATGAAGAAACAAAAGTTTTAAGAAGTCAAGCCAGGGGAAAATTCTGGAAAAATGGTGGTGGCAGTGGGATAGTTTTGAATCACGCCAAATTCTGTCATGAAAACAGAAAACAGTTATGACAGCAAAACCAAAAACCCACAGAACAATATCTAAAACAAAATAAGTAATAAGACATCCTATTGAACTTCTAAATCAAATAGTTGGGGACAAGAAAATGTCCCCATTGGAGGCAGCATTTGTATGCAAGATGGTAGAGGGATATCTGACAGACCTGACGACAGCCAAACCCCAGAGTCTTTGGAAAGTGTTGCAGACCAAGACATAGGCTTCTTACTATCACAAACTAAAATCATAGGTTGATTTAGTTGATGTCACAAAATCAGTGAAATATTTTTATGCTCCAGTCTGCAGATTCAGTCATAGAAAACTTAAATATTGATAAGCAATCAGGTTACAACAGTCTGTTATCTGGCAGTTTTTTTATTTTTTGTAAAGAAAATAAATGGCAGCCTGAAAGACTGTTCATGCACGGGTATGTAACCTTATCTATATCAATTTATCAATATTTTTATATGATCTATCCTTCAAACTATAGTTTTGTCCTCTCAGCATTGAAGCAAGTGAACATAGACAATCACTATATTTTAATATTGAAATTGTTTGCAACCATGAAATTGACCTTTAAAGATACTTAAGTTTCAGCTAAGTGCTCAAGTATCCTTTTAGCATCAATAATACTTGTTCTTATCTTAGGGATATCAAAACTGCTACTTTTCCCTCAAAATACATGCAAAGACCCTCCAGTATACATTGATATGGTGCCCCGAGGATGTCTCTATTTATAATGTGGGGTATCTCATGAACAATTCCGGTTCTAGGCAATAGTGCTCCAAGGCAGAACAGAGTGGTCTGTCCCAGGTGAGTTTCTCAGATGGCCCCCTATGATGCAAAATGTGCTGCCCTCAAGGCATCCTATAAATTATAAAAATCTAAAAAAAAAAAAAAACCCACAAAATAATAAAAAAGTTTACCTTAGTAAAATGAATTCTATTCTCCTGAACTCAGTGTAAGTTTAAAATAGAGCAGAGCAATAGTTATAAGAAATATAATGAAAGAAGCCTCTAGCACTCCTCACCGTTGTATATAACTTGGAAAGAAGGGCAAAATAAAATCTGATTTTATATTGCTGAAGTCTTTTATGGTTTGCTTTGCAATTATTACCTTGTTTTGTGGTTGGACAATGAGCATTAACAACTGCTATAGTTTATTGTGCCCAGAATTGGTTTTAATAACCTTGTTATCACTTACTTGGGTATCTCCAGAAATGTATTCTAGCAAGAACTATTGAACAAATAGATAAACAAAAATCTTAAACAACCTTTTAAACTCCAGTTATTAGAGACATCTACTTCTGTTCATGATAGAGTAACAGGGAAACTTCCACCCTAAACAATGAGAAACTTGACAAAAATATAGAAAGAATTGTTTAGACATTGAACAATAGTCGGCCAATGAGTGTGGGTCTTAAGAAAAGAGGAAACAATGTGATCTCCACCATTGCCTCATTTAACTATCTGAAAACAGTTACCAGTTTTCAGATGAGGGAAGGAAATCCCAACTGAGCCCTGTGATAGCCCTGAGTTGAAGAGACAGAAGTTGGAATACAGGTTTGGGGGATGGGGTGGAGATGATAGAATTTCTTGGGAAATGTACCAGAGAACTACACAGATAGAGATTTCCAGAGCTCTGTAGAAAATTAACTACAGATCTTTGGATGAGTGCTGATCTATACAGGCAAGAGAAGGCAGTAACCCTGACCAAATAAAGAAAGAAGCGACAGAAAGCAGGAAGCCTGTCAATTTCCCCAGTTCCTACATGGATAGAAATAATCCATGGTTATGAGGAACTGCCTTACTCACAAGGCCAAACTAGCCCTAGACTAAAGGCTGTTCTGGATCTTCCAAAAAAGCTTAAAATCTAACCTCAAAAAAATCTAATTCCTAAGAGCTTAATTGCATGGCAGGACAAAATCCAATACTGTTTAAAGGAATGCCAAAAAATTCAGCACCCAAAAACAAAACACAATCCAGTATCGAGTCAATACTCACTACGCAGGAAAAGAGGCATGCATGAGAGAGGTGATAGAATTAGCAAACATGAGTGTGATGATGAGAGAAATGGAAAACATTCTCTAATAAAATTTTTAAAGATGAAAAATTTAGTACCTGAAAATCTGCATATACATCTATACAAGGTATCCAACCACAAAATATGAAAAAATATAGGCATTTATGGCTGAATTTTTTTCAGACAGTCTTCGTAAATACACACATACACATATATTAGATGTGATTAATAACAGATCAAGCACTGAAGAAAATTTATAAAGTAGATTTTAAGTCATGCAAGATTTATCCAAAATGAAGCATAGAGAGAAAAGAAAGACAGAAAAAAAATGAGTATCATTTATATTAACACTCTGGAATAATATAAAGTCATTTGACATGTGTATAATCAAAATCCAGAGGAAAGCTTGAGAGGGGAGGATAAAAATATATTTGAAGAAAAATGGCTCTAAATCTCCCAAATCTGATCAATTCTAGTTATATTTTAAATTTATACATCTGAGAAAATTACATTCTCCAATGATTGACTTGAGCAGACAAATAGCCAAAAATTTAAAGCTGGTACTAAGAAATTCAACCTAACACTTTAACTATTTTAGCAAAAAGAAAGAGAAAGAAAACGAAAATAAATAACAGATATAGAATTGAATTCAGGTTGAAGTGTCATGTGGTATTTTAGCCTTCATTCTGCATTTCCTTGTTCTCATCGATCTAAATCAGGCCCTAATGATATTTAATGAGGCTACTTATAATTCCCATAATAGGAAAACAGAAGGGAGGTTAAAATAATTCTATTATTTCACCATGATGAAACAGATTGACTATTTCAATTATTCTACTTATTACAGTACACATAGAACAATGCTCTCTAATCTGCTTCGATATATATAGGCTCTTTAACTACACCATGGTGGGACTAACACAGTCAATTTGGCTGCTCTTCTCTCGCTGATTCAGTGTAGGAATAAAGTACTTTGCAGATTAGCTTAGTCTGCAGCACTTAAAGGTCACGATTTATTGTAATGTAAATCACAAAGCAATTTTATCTTGACAGAGATTACATACTGTTACAATATTTCTCGCTGAATCTAGTGATGCGTTTGCTTTTTCTTTGCAACTGCTGTGCAAATTGGACCATAGCCCAGAAAAGAAAAAGAGATGGCAGGCTGCTTTGGCTTTTTAGAAACAACTTAATTCTCTTCATTTTTCAAAGTTCCACAAGGAAAAAAAACAAAAAAACAAGAACTCTGAAAATACACATTAAATCACACATAAATACTTGTAAACCTTTATAGACCCTGAGCGCAAGTGCACAGGGTCTGTGGATGACCATCTCTCAATATTTTGATGTGTTTTAGGAAAGAATTTAATTGCTAATGACTGACTTCTAATCATTCGTACCCAAGCGTCCTGATACATTATCTAAAGTGTCTCCATTTTAAGCCAACAAACAAAAACAATAAGAAGCATTCGTATTTTTTCATGAATAGAAGTCACAAACAAGAAAACTGAATGTAAATAAAGTAAGTAAGGATTAGGCAATCCACTGGTGTCAGTGTCTTTGTAACAAGTATCAAGAAGCAGAATGATAGTACCTTCCCAATTTTTCTATTTTTTTAAAGACTTCACTTAAACTAGTATAGAAGGATAGCGACCAGATACCAGGAAGACGTTTTTGCTTACTAGGGAATTAAATGAAATACTCAAGGTTTTAGGCATCTTTATTCCCAAAATTCTCAAGACAAGAACTATCAAGTCTTAATTCTAACTCATGTCTCTCAAAGAATAAACATGAATAACATGTCCCAACAAAGTTTAAAAACCAGTGTATCTATTAAATTTTGCCAAGTTTTATCAATTCTTCATACATCATGTACATTAGTAATGTACAAAATAGTGGTGAGACCAGGACTTACCAGGAAATGTATCCAAGGCTAATCTTCAACTGTAATTACTCCATTTCTATTCCTCTCACTTGGGTATTGATCTTTTCTCCAACTCTTGCAAAGCACTTTCTCTGGAATGAAAGGTGATATAATACTGTTTATTCAGATACTGGGTAGCTTATTCTCTCATTCTTCTGGTTGTATCCTATCAAGCAGGGCTTCCCACATAGCAGTCATTCCAAGTCAAACTTTCTATAATCTATCTGTAATCCAATTGTAGTGTGGTTTACTTAATTGTTTTCCCTAAACCAATTCATAATTCGGTCCAATTAAATTAATTTCAAAATAATAATTTTTACTTCCAAAAATATAGATTTGACATGATTGTTTTTAAAAATTAATGTTTTCTTTATCCCACGTGAAATGGTCTCAAGTGCCACCTGTTGTCTATACAGCACATTTTGGGAAATACTGCAAGTGATACAAAGGGTTGTAATGCAGCTTCCACTTGTTTGTGGGCAGTAAATGATATTCTTATCCATAAAATGTAGGTCTTCGTATCCGCAATAACATAGACAGTTAGGCACAGGCACTCCCCATCTGAAAGTTGCTATGTATAGATTAATCATCCATCCTAATTTGCTTATGACAGACCCAGTTTATGTCTATTGTTGTCCCGGAGCTCCTCCTTTACTCTCAAAAATGACCTGGTTTGGATGATACCCAAAAGACTGAAGCAAATTATCCCAGAAAACTGAATAATGTTTCTATTTGGCCATATTCTTCTCTGCTGGACAGCCGTTCAGCTCTTCCATACACCTTATCTTCTTTAATCTTCACAATAACCCTGTGAGTTAGTAGCATGTATAATTAAAAGTGGGAAACAGGCTCAGGGAGGTTAAGCAGTCAGGGGTCACAGGGCTGTTACAGGACACAACTAGGACTCTTCCTTATCAAGAGAGCTTTCCCAGGGAACTGGGAGGTATTGGGGGTCTAGGAAAGAAAAAAGCGAGGTGTGGGAGACAGAAGTATTCTGAGAAAAAGCCCATTCCCCTTCACAGTGCCTCTGGAGTGATTAGAGCAAGAACTGGACATGCCTGCAATGTTGCCACATTCCCATTTCATAAAAACTCATTTTCCATTAAAACTGTAAGTCCTGTTTACATTGCCAGGATTGTAATCAACAGGACTTTTGAGTTAAATGGACTTTTGTGTTCTGCCCTGAAATTCTAATCAGACTGTAAATTACAAGTTAAACTTTATAACTGTTTTCTTTTTAGATGCTGAATAGAAAAAAAATACGATGGAGGAAAAGGAGGCACCCCTGCGTGGAGACAGGAAGAAAAGGGGAGGACGGTGAGCCTGCCTTTCCCGCACCACCCTCCTTTCCTTTGCACCACTGTGCGCTGCCAAACACATCCACCCTCCCGGCGCACGTGGGGGAGGGCCAAAAGCTTTACATTACACCCCTGGTTTACACCCTGAGAAACGTCGTGCGAGCTGCAAAATACACTTTGAAGTAACTTTCTAAAAGGCACATCTATATTTACCAATGTGTTCCACATGATTAAACTGTGAAATTTGTCTCCAGTTTGGCAATACCTTAGAGGGATGTTGTGAGGTTTAGAAAGAAAATGCCTGTGAAGTGCCTTAAGTTCCACAGAAGGAAAGCACCATATACATCCAAGGTACTGTTACACGCCTTGTGATGCTGTATTGGTGCAACAGCAAATAAAATAGCGTAAAGTTATGATGTCACAATGTTGTCATGCAACATCATCCACAGTGAGACCAAGAAAAATCTGTTTTTAAAGTGCCTCTTTTCCCCTCCTCTTCAGCATGTTAAAGCATATGGTATCCAAAACTAGTTCACAGTGAACTTCATTTCTGCCACTGCTGTAAATGAAGTTTCTTCTCAGGCAGATGTCAGTGCTAAAAGTTTGGTGTTCATAAATACCAAATTTACATAAAATCTATATAGCTTTTTTTTTTTTTCCAAAAGTCTTTCTTGGTTGATGTGGGCTTATTGGCTGGGATACATAGTTTACTTATTTTTGACACCATAATACATTTTCAGATTCCCTCATTTGAAAAACATTAATTATGACTGAGTCACAGTGACACTCCTTGAGTCCCACTGGCTGTAAATATCATGTGCCAGGTTGAAAGAAAAAAGAAAAAATTAGAAAGTTAACTGAGATTTTTTTTTTTGAACCCTTGATTTAGGCCTATGGTTCCAAACTATGGGTCACCATTTATGCAAAAAGCATCATTTCTGGATAGAATAAGAAAAGAATCTTGTATGTACATTACTGCCTGAAAACACCACCTAAAAAAACCTGTTGATAAAACAAACTTGTGTCTATTGTTTACCACAATGAGAGAGGCCACCACCTTAACAAGAATCTTGGTGGTGTTTCAGAAGAGAAAAAGCAAAGATAGGGTATGTTTAAGATTTGGTGGATATGGTTTAAGGTGAATGTTTTGGTGCGAGAAGGTGGGCTTAATTATGATTGGGCAACTATGTGATGTAACAATGTAGGATTGGTAGGCACAGAGAGGGGAGGTTTGGATAAAGAGTTTCAAAGCAGTTCTTGAAAAGTAAACAGCTGTTTGATACTGCTTTAATTTGAATAGTCTAATATTGGTTTAAATAGATTTTCAGGAACTTTCTGGAATGAACAATAAAGTAGTTAGCAACTTTATCTTCCCGGCCAAGGATTTTCTGATATAGTCAAATCAAGTTGATGAAAACAATGGAATAATAATGTCATCTTAATGAAGCATCTGAATAGTCAAGTTATTTTCATGTAAACGATAAGCTGGTTACCAACACATAACAATTACTAGTGTTATTCAAATTCTACTGGAAAAGTTTAGATGCCACGAGCAGTTCCTTTTCTGGGGAAAAGTCTCAGTGTAAGCCACCGAAGCAGACAGTCTTCCTCTCAGATACCGCCTCCATTTACCTCATTTCATTGCTGACCACATTCAGTCTTGTCCATTCTAACTTCTTTGTTACTACCTCCTAGAAGACCTCTGTCAATTCTTGGCCTAGGGAAGATATGACTTAACATATCTCCATACAAACAACATAGTTTAACATTTTGAGAATACACCTCAAGTTCTTTGGAAATGCCTCCTCGTCGTTCCCATAATAAAAATCCTAATCATATCTCTATTCTGCTTAAAACTTTTTAGTAAGTCTCCTCTGCCATGTGTATGAAATCTGAATTTCTCAATGTGCCTCTTGAATTGTACTTCTCTGGTCCTCTCTCACCTCACCACATCTATGAGTGCATACATGACCTCCATATGTCAATCACGTTGAATTGCTGGCAATTCCAGAACATACTCGGCCCTCTCTTCCCTCACTGTAAGGTTTTATCCATGCAAAGCTTTGTCTATCTGGAAAGCTCACCAACAGTCCTTCCTTCCCCTTTTCTGGATAATTCCTACTCGTGTTAAACATCCACTCAGCTAAGAAATCATGTCCTCAAGAAAGCCCCTTGCACATACACAGGAAATGTTCCCCTTTAGTGTTCCATTAATATGTGCTTGTTTCCGTCATCCCACTCCATCCCCAATAATAAGGTGCTGATTACATTGTACTGTAATTGTCCATTTATTTGCTTACCTCATCCTCCCTATCAATAAGCAACTCGAGGGCAAGTACTGTGTCTTAGCACATTTTCTGGGAAATAAAGGTCACTCCAGGTGTTTTTTAAGCAGTAGTGAGTGAATGGATAGATAAAATTTTATGATTGTGACTAAAAAGATCACAACACTTGACAGGATCTCAAGAAATTATCTGATGCCTAAAGACAAAAGGAATCCTCAAAGTGTTAATTCCAAATCAATAGTAAGATTTAAAAGAATTAAATTAAAATTTGCACAATCCAGATTAATAAAAATTCAAAATTATAAGACTGCCTTCTGTTGGTGAGGCTGTGGGGAAGGCACATTCATATATACTGGTACAACCATTTTGGAGGGGAATTTGACAACACCTAATAAACCTACCATGTATGGACGTCCAAGTTGGACAGTGAAGAAGGATGATATAAAAAAAATGATTCACTTAAAATAAGGTGTTGGAGGAGAGTTTTCAAGATACCCTGGACTACCAGAAAGACAAACAAGTGGGTCCTAGAGCAAATTAAGCCTGAACTGTCACTGGAGGCGAAAATGACAAAACTGAAGATGTCCTACTTCAGTCACACAACGAGAAGCCAGGGTTCTTTGGAAAAGACAATGATGCTGGGAAAATAGAAGGCAGCAGGAAAAGAGGAAGACCAAATTGAGTTGGATCAACTCCATAAAAGGAGCCATGAGCTGAGCAGGGCTGTTGAGGACAGGACATGTGGACATCACTCATTCACAGAGTTGGAAGGAGTCAGAGCTGACACAAGTGCATGTAACAACAACAAAACTACATATGCATTTACTTTTTTTTTTTTTTTTTTTTTTTTGGTACGTGGGTAGCTCCCTGGCTGGGAATCGAACCCAGGCTGCAGCGCCGACAACGCCAGCGTCGAAGCCTTAAGCCACTACACCACCAGGGAACTCCCCATTTACTTTTTAACCCAACTATTCCACTTCTACAAATTTACCCTGAAGAGAGTCACTTAGGACAATAGAAAAATACATATGCACAAGGTTATTCATTGCATCATTGCTTATAATTACAAAATATTAGAAATTATATATAATGGTGATGAATAAACTATGGTACCTCCACAAATGGAGAGTAATGCAGCTATGAGAAGAGAATAAGGAGGATCTCCACTAATTAATATTGAGTGATTTCCAGAATATATGGTTAAGAGAAAACAGCAAAATGCAAAAATCTATAGTAGTGTCATTTATGTAAGAAAAAAAAGGGGGAAATAAGAAAATAGACATGTATCTGCTCACTTTAGCAAAAATACATATAGAAAGGATAAAGCATATATTAGTGAAATTGGCTATCTACAAGGGGTGGGAACAGAATGGAAGGAATGGAGAAATAGGAACAGGGTAGAATGGATGAAAGGGGATATCTCTAAATATATCTTTTTATACAATTCTGACTTTTAGAACAATGGCATTGCTTCACATACACAAAATATAAATGATTAAAAAGAACCAAGAATTGGAGAAAACCCAAAATAGAATATAAACAGCAACAAATGAGTTAAATGTATTAGAAAGGAATAACATAACCTTATTTAAGGAAACAAAGAAAAAAATTAACCTAAGTAACTTTAGACAACAACATTTTTAACATGTATTTTAAGTCTAAAGACAAAAAAAAACTGTACAGAAGCACTATACCCTAATTAATAAATTATTCTGAAGCTATAGACATGCTAGGATTGGACAAATATATATATATATATATATTATAGATAATTAGAACCAGACACCAATCTCACTGCTGGAGAAAAGACTTAAAAATAATGAAAGAGAGAAGGCTACAGTGTTGGATTGGACTTGGAGATTCAAACCCAAGAACTCATGTTCTCAACCTTTCCTGTATCAAACTTATATTCAGAGCTAAATAGGTACAGACATACATATGAACATACATACAATAAAAAGATATTCTAGTATCTTCATTGAAGCAAAACACATTTTTATAAAATAGAAATATTCAAAATATGAGTAATACCCAAAATATTAGCAATAATGTTATACTACTATTATATTCAAAATATTTTTAACTCACTAAAAGTACAAGCATAGCATTAAGGAGTCTACATTCAAATAAAGTTAAATAACTTTCTTTCCTACTGAACATACCAGAGCCTCTCATATACTAATGTGAAATGTGAATTTCCAAGAGGTAAATGTAATGAGCAGTTCCCAAACTTATATAAAGCATGGAGCCTTTTGGAGAAGCAGCTTGAAAAGCTAACACTTTAGGAAATACTGCCCTCTTGTAAATCTTTAACAATTTCTTTACTTCTTTGAATTTGAAATTTTAAGTAAACTGTTGGATTTATAAAATATATCTCATCTAGTGATATTTAAATCATTTAAATAATTATTTCATATACTTTCTATGAATTTTACTCAATACCCATTCCCATCTCCATATGTTACTATATAACCATTAATATTAGTATTATTATATACAAAGTAATTCCTTTTTTATAAAGTACACTTGGTTGTTAAAAAGACATGCCCCAAATCATATCAATATTTTCCCTTTATAATATTAACTTAAATAAAACTATATAGAAATATGTTTAACAGCTATAACAGCTCAAGGGAACAATTTTATAAATTGACTGTGATACTCAAATTCTTTGAGACTATACTAATAATATATTTAATTGTACTAATAATTCACTAGGGCAATGATTTCCAACTATACTGTGTTCCAACCTCTCTCTGCAGCATATACATTCTAGGTTGTCAGCGTCCTTCTCTGAGAACCAATATTCCACCCCATCCAAAGACGGGTCATGGTATCTATGTGTTACTCAGTCACCTGGTGCCATAAGCTGTAATTAATTGGGCTAGATTTGAATATTAAACTAAAGCTTGCCCCAAAAGATTCTCTTTCCAGGAAGTTGTACAAGTACTTAGTATTAGGCAATTCTAGTTGGTCTCTGTTGGTGGTAAAAACTAATTCCACATATTAATAAATTTGGGGACTTTGGGTTGACTAGATAAAAAAAGAAAATCAATAAGCAGAGAAAACTAGTAAAACACACACACCAAGGGCTTCATAATCATCTATTGTATAAAACATGGCATTTCCTGATCATGGATGCTTTACAGATTTAACAAAGAAAAGTCCTTTCAGTTTGTCATAACTTACCTGAAACATAGTAGTATGGTTATAAAGTAGTAGGTAAACTGTGAGCCACAGACTCATATTGAGAAACTTCTAGTTTGACATAAATAAGAATAAGTAAGCAAATAAGAACACTAAGCATTCTCCATTCTCCAAGGTCAAGGTTTCAAAGATCCTTCAAACACTTAAAGCAATGGCCCTATTTTTGTGGATGGCTTTTGTGGCTGAGCCACAGAAGAACTCAAAGCTGCTCTCTGCTCCTCCATCAACCGATCTGATTATAGGTAATGAGCTCTTTGTATAGAAAAATTAAATTCTGTGTGTTTCTCCTTTACTCACACACACTACCACACTGATGATACTTCTGGCACCATATGTGTGGGGTTTTTTTTTTCTCACATCAAGCAATTTTCTGTGACACCAGCTGGGTGTCTTACAATTCAACTCAATTCCGATACTAACTAGAGTTAGCACAAACCCCACGTATTAAAGACTTAGTCCTACAATACTGCCCACAACTTTTGATGGCAATTTATAAGTCACAGGCCCCCAGGTTAACCACATCTTTGTCCAACTTGGCTACTAATTGGGGGTTCCCAGCTCACAGAACTCAGAGAAATACTTATTTATGTCACCAGTTTATTACATTTTAAAAGATATGACAGAGGATACAGATGACTAGTCAGATGAAGAGATACATAGGACGAGATCTGCAGTTGATGCAATGCCTTCTGAGTAGTGTTCTATTGGGTAACGCAGAAGTTCCCTAAACGCTGTACTATGGGAATTTCTATTGAGACTTCATGACATAGGCATAATGGAATATTAACTCCATTTCCAGCCCCTCTGCTGTCTCCAGAGTCTGGAGGGTGGGGCTGAAAGTTGCAAGCTTCTAATTATGGCTTGGCCTTTCTGGTGACCAGCCCCCATCCAGGAGTCTACCTAGAGCCACCTCATTAGAACAAAACACATTCCTGTCACCCAGGAAATTTCAAGGAGCTGAGTGTCAGACACTCCTACAGGAAATTATAAAGATCTTAAGAAATCTGTGTCAGGATCTGGGGTTAAAGATAAATGTTAGAAAAGATTTTCCTAGCACCCTTACATATAAGGATTTTAGGAGGGAGAGAGACAGACCTATTTATTTATTTATTTATTTATTTATTTATTTATTTATTTATTATTTCTGTGATAAATATTAAAAGACAATCACAGGAGATCTCCATCCTGTCACTAAGTCCCTAAGAAACTCAGGCTGTGGAAGCTCTATCTTAACACAGCTTCAAGATTATCACAGAAAGGGGACACTATAGACTGCACACAGGGTCTTGCCACTCCCACTTCTTGGTATGTTGACACAAATCACTTCTGCTCATATTTCATTAGCCAAAACATGTAATATAGCCCACTTAACTTCCTAAGGGGCGACAACTCAATCCGTCCATATGCCTAAAAGTAGAACAGAGTAAGTGTGAATACATTATGACATATTTTGCAATTGAGCACCTGACAATTTACATGTCTTAGGAAGAAGTAGGAAAACACTCGGGCTTCCTCCATAGTTTCTTCTCACTTAAGTCTTAGGTCTGGCCCCCACATTTCTACTCATACTTAGCACTTAAAACATTTCTGATCCAGTTTCTTATGATATAGAAGAATTCACTAAGAGATTCTGGGATAGGCATTGAGAAATCAAGGGAAGATGATTCATGCATGCAAGGGAAATAGTGAGGCCTTGCTTTTCACAAATATCTTCTACCCCTATAGTCTATCAGTTTTGCATCTTTAGCTTAAAGGAACTTTAAAAAAAATTTTTGTTTAGAAAAGCAAGGTATGCTCAGGGACTTCAGAAAGAGCAGAAAAGCATCAGGACAATTAAAAGTACTCCTGTAATTTCCCAGCCAGGGAACCACCACCCCACCACCACCACCACCACCACCCGCCCTCCGCCACCCAAAAAAAAAAAAATAGTACGCCTATTCACTAGCCAGAGATATCCATTTCTTATAGAGAATTTCAAAACATATGCAACAGTATCAAGGTATTTAATAATGATGCAATGAGAATTTGTATACATCATTCTCTGTGCAAATCTCTAAGTACTGATTAGATTAATAAAAATATAATGACTAAGTCAAAAAGTACAGACGTTTTTTGAAGCTCTTAATGCATATTGCTTACTTATAAAATCTGTTCTATGAGGTCAGGAGCTTTATCTTATTCGCCTCTGGGTCAGCAGAGC
Source organism: Lyroderma lyra (assembly GCA_004026885.1). NCBI lineage: Eukaryota > Metazoa > Chordata > Mammalia > Chiroptera > Megadermatidae > Lyroderma > Lyroderma lyra. The sequence goes on along the minus strand of PVJL010007445.1, from coordinate 34,850 downwards.
CAGAAAAGTGACTGGCACATGGTAGACATTCACTAAGAATGCGCCAAATGCATGAATGAATATATTGCCCAGGGCTTTCCAAAATAAACTGTACTTTCAAATATAATTATTCCCACAGAAAGTTAAATCTATCACTTGTCGCCATCTTGGTCTAATTCATTATTTAGCTCATTTATTTCTTCCCGGTGCTCACTAAAGGAATAGGTATATTTAATGAGAGCTATTTCCTAGGAAATAGTAGATAGGAGAATACAAATTTACTTTTACCTCTAATTTCTGCCCTAAAATTTCCCAGGGACTTTAGGATTCAACTATTTATTTGATAATCTTGCAGCAAGAAAAAGAAATACACACTCAATGGGCTGAAAATATTTTTATTTTCCTTAAGTCTGCCTAGGAAATAGGTGCTCACAGGTGAATACAGGTAATGTAAGTAATATAGTAACTGGTGCATGTCTGTCTGTGCGTTCATCCCCTAATGGTCATAATAGCATCAATTATATTTTTTTCCAGATTAAAAATCTTATTTCAATTAACCCATATTCAAAATTCATATATTATTTCCCACTTCTACACAGTATCGTGACTCCAGTCCAGCCTTTGACAAATTCTCTAGCTTTCCTGGTTCACTTTCCTCTAATAATACAAAGTGTGCATGTAGTACTATAGTTTGATATACAGCTTCTATGTCTCAGTTCCTAAATTAAGGCCTTTCAAGGAGCTTTTAATAATACAGTCCCATGCACCTAGAATTACAAAGTTAAAAACCATTCCTCCTTTGCCTTTCAACAAATTCTGGTTCTCTCCTCTAACTGTGTGCATGTAAATACTATTAATGCAAATGAGGGCAATGCCCATGCATACAGAGTGGAATATATCGCTAAATCACACTTTAATCTTTAACTACATAATTCTGGCACCTGTTCAAATGATACATGTGCTCAAATACACACTGTATGCCTGCTATTTCCTGTTTGGATATTAAAAATATTCATGTATTTTTAGTAGCTATTACAACATTTTGGCCAACAAATTTTCGTATTGTTATACATGTGTTGAGTTTTAACTGGGTGCTAGATTCAACCGTAAACATTCCTGGTTTATTATAATGCAATTAGAATGTAAATTCAATTCCTGACCAGGTTATATTTGTTTTCAAAAATGGAAATTTTCTGTTGTTTTTCCACCTGGTTAAACATATGTAGTAAAAAGAAAACATAATACAAACAAAATAAATATAAGTAACCTAGTTGCTTGTTTCTGTACTGGATCATGGTTATCTTTACAAAATAAAAAACATTTTAATGCCTGCATTTAAAAAAACCCCAGTTAAAGACATCATATTTGGTTTACTTACACTAAAAATATTTTATTAGTCATATTAACATCTTAGAGTAAAGTGGTTAACTAAATAACTTTACAAAGTCAAAATTCATATACTTTGAAATGAAGGGAAAATGGTAATTTTTCTCTATAACTGATCTCCTTTTCTTCTGGAGCCTCGTTCCTGTAGATAAGGGACATTTGCCTAGTAAATATAATTCAGCCTATTTGCATTTTAAGCTGTTAATATTCACTCCACACAAGCTCAAAGTCTTTGTCAGGACTGATTTTTACTTTGCTTGCTCCTTTCCCCTTCCTTCCCCTTTCACCTTCTGGAGAGAGTAGAGGTAGGGTGAGGATTTCTTCTCCTCAGGCCAGTCGCTTAGGGGATCTCCTCTGCAGTACAGCAGATTTGGTGAACTCTTTTGGATGCCTCAGGAAGTCAGTCCCTAGGAGTCAGTCTCAACCAGTCTCCATGCATAAAATCCATCTTCTGCAGGAACTTCAGATTATATGGAACCCACACCAGACCCTTCACTTAAGCCCATTTTTTAACCATCTAATCTCTTACATACTGACATAGTGAATATGGCTTCATTTTAATTTCAGGACTTCTGTAAAAGACTTGCAATTTCCTAGGCTGTATCTTGAGAAGCTTCACTAAGTATCTGGGTGTTTCTATCACCTTTAACCTCTGCCTACAAAGCCCCTCCCTAAGTTTAAACCTGAAGGTAAAGAGCCAGGACATGCATCTCTGACCTTTTGCTCCCTTTTTCTCCTCTTTCCAGTGAAATTTTACTTCCCCTTCCTATCTCACAGAACTGTCACTAAAATGTATATTCCTTCTCCCCTATTCCATGGCATTTGCCCTTCTCTTCCTTTATTCCTTGCTAACATAATCCTGACTTTATTCAAGTATGGTTCAGAGGTATGTTTCAAGAGAGTGTGACCCCCTCCCCAACTTCACAGAGTATTTGTATTAAGCCAACCCTGTTAATTCCATTACTGCGGCTTCTTCGTTTAGGAATGACATGTGATGCAATTATGATCGCTAAGATGTTAAGTGAAATGTGCTGAGTGCTTCTGCGAAAATGTTCCTTTCCTAAAGAGAACCATGAATATGATGCCCTCTTCTTCCATGCAGCCTTTGGGTACTGTTTATGTGGACATGAGGCCTGGAATTGCTGCCCTCTGAAGAGTAGTCAGGATGCTAAGAATGGCAGCCCAGAATAAACATTAAAAACACGGTCCTTAATAATGTCATTGAGTCACTGAGCTAGACACCCTACCTAGAACCAACTGTCTCAAGATTTCTTTTTATGTGAGAGTATTTTTCTTACGGTTAAACTCTTCTAGTTGGCTTCCAATTACTTGCAACCCAAAGCACACTAACTGATTATATTTTCCCTGGGGTAAAAATGTCAGAAGGGCCATGGGGAGAGAAAACAGAGGCCAGGCAAAGAGAAACATCTGGAACACCAGAGAGTTCTTGAATCGCTCAGATGAAAGAAGAGATAACTCTGATTTATCAGACTCAGCCTTCCATTATTTTGTTTGTTTGTGCTTTTATTAAAGTTATAAATATACTTAATTTAAGAAGTCAATGAGTGCTACAGAGTTATTTAAAAAAAAAGTAATCTCTCTTCCTTACCATACTATCCTGCTTCCCAGAGGCAACCACTCTCAGATATTTAAATTGAATCTTTTGGTATTCATTTTCAAACCTTTCAATATGATAATGTATTAGTTTGATAGGGCTGCCATAACAAAATACCACAAACTAAGTGGCTTACCTAAATTAATTTCTCACAGTTCTAGAAGCTAGAAGGTCAAGATCAAATTGTCAGATTTGGTTTCTCCTGAGTCATCTTTCCTGGTCTTCAAGATGTCTGTCTTCTCTTTATGCCATCTGTGAGAAGGACTTGCTAGTTCCTAACATGGTCTCTTCTCTCTGTCCATGCGTCCTTTGTGTCTCTCTTGGTGTGTCCTAGTCTCTTACAAGAACTCCAGTCAAATTAGATTGGGGCCCACCCTAACAGTATTCATTTTAACTTCATGTCTTTAAAGGCCCTATCTCCAAATACAATCACTTTTTAAGGTACTGGGTGTTAAGGCTTCAACATGAATTTGGTGAAGGGACACAATTCAGTCCATAATTGATAACATAAATTGAAAATATTTATAAGCAATTACTATACAGCAGTAAGGTGGTATTCTAAGCTCACATATACACTATCCTCACAGCCTGTGGAACTGTGTGATAGGTGTTATCAGTACCCCAACTTTACAGGTGAATACTAATGCGCAAGAAGTAACTTGCTCAAGGTCATACTGCTGGAAAGTAGCAGATTCAAACATAGGACGTCTGAACTCAAAGTTCATGTTAATACTAAAGTATGCTCCATTCTTATACTGCCATTTCTCTTTATAGAACCTGAGCTTTCAGATCTTTAACCCCAGCAAATACACACACAGCACATGCATGCACCCCTCCCCCGCACACAGACATACACACTTCCTTCATCCTCCCAATATCACTTTAAAAATTTTGGTTAGATCAGTATTCAACATTTACTTTTTATGACTATGTACATGTTTTTTTACAATACCTTCAAGCAATAAAGGACATTATCGTTTTTCCTTTCTTGCACATTTTCATTTCCCTGGAATTAATAATAGTCTTTTTACTTTTGTTTCATTTTTGTGTTGTTCTAATTTAACCCCAAACTCTGAAAATTGTTAAATGTCTTCTCAATTTTTACTCACATTAGGTAGTCTAGTGATTTCATCTCCTGGAATAATTTCTGCCAGAGCCTTCCGCTCACTTCGGTCTGGATGGGTCACTCTCTAAGCCCAGAGCACAGTCAACATCTTGGAGTTGCCCTTACCTGCATCTTAGCAATATTGCTTTGCTTTTGTGTCAGATTCTTCTTTCATGGACACACCTTTATGTTTCTTATTATACTCCCTCCTTTGGGGCGGAAGATATCTTCTAGGAGCTTCCAGAGAAGACAAATGCAGAGGCACATTTTTTGAAACCTGATAGGTATGTAAATGCCTTTATTCTAGCTCACAATTATCTGTTTAGCTAGGTATAGAGTACTACCTTGGAAATTACTTTTCTTTACTATTTTGAACCTCCGGATCTATAGATTCCAGTATGCTAAGAAGTTATTCTGATTCCAAATACTTGTGTGACCTATCTATTCGCTCTGGAAGGTTACAGGATGGTTTTTTTCCCACTCCACCCTCTCTAGTCCCCAGTCTTCAGAAATTTTGCTGTGCTGTGCCCTATATTCATAATTGGGCCAACCTGGAAACGCATATCCTTAAGTTCTGAGAAACGTGATTGAATTATTTTGCTCATGATTGCTTTTCCATTATTCTCTTCCATGACACACAGTATCTCTGTTCTCTTTCTGAAACTTCTTTTATTCAGATGCCAGATATATAGACTGACGTTCAAAACACCTTTTCTTTCCTTTTGGATCTACTTTGAGATTTCCTCAATTGTATCTTCCAATTTATCGAGTTTTTCCATCTCTGCTATCATATATATTTTTTTAATTTTCAGAAGCTCTTTTATGTTCTTTTAATGTTTCTTCTATGATGTCTTGCTTTTTATCATTAATGTATTATCTTCACTTATTTATCTGAGGTTAGTCATCATTTTCTTCCCATTTTTTGTTTGTTTGTTTGTTTTGGATTCTGTTGTAGGTAGGATTTCCTGAGATTGAGATTTAGGAGCAGGTGGTTAATTCATGAGTACTGTCAGGAACAATACCTTTATGGGAGTGAGGGAGAAAGCATGGGCCCACCGAGAAGCTGAACTGTAAAGCAGTTCAACGGTCAATCCCACAGGGAGTTCTGGCGCTTGGGTGGCCCTGTAGAGATGTTTCTGATTTTTATTCCCAATTAAGGCAAGGGAACCACATTTTTATGCCTCCAACTCACACCCCACATCTCAGCCAGACTGGATGTGGATCGCTCTGGGAAGGGGAGGTAACCTTGGGCAGAGTGACACCGTGCAGCCACTCAGGTATGAGCCCTCAGCTGACAACATTACCAGCAGCTGGAGGAAAGAGTGACGTAGTCCTTGCAAAGGGGATCTGAGCAGTGTAACACAGCATCCATTACAGTCTTTATCTTTTATGTTAAAGCTTTCCTCAGTTACTCACTGAGCTTTGGTTGTTCCCATTTAAGAGTGAGGTACTAAAAAGTCATTTGAAAGCTCTGAGTTCATGCTAGCACTTTGTCAATTGTAAGCTTTACTGTAGAGTGTTCTGGCTGGTCATTTCATTGGGTTCCTCAGATGTCTTTTCTCTTGACTGGTGAGCCTCCATAATGACGCATCTTCAGCTTAGACTGGATTGTCAACACTGGGTGACAAGTGGGAAGAGATGAGAGTGTCTTGGTATTCAGTATGTAAATACTCAATTAATCACTTTGCTTTCAGCAAGTCATTACCCCTCACCTCTTCACGGTACATATCAATCCAGAGATTGTTGTGAGGTGCTTTTTATTTTGTTTTGTTTTGTTTTTCCTACTCCAGAGACTACACCTGAAAATTGGGAAAGGGAATTTGCCTGACTGTGCAATTGTGGATTTAACTGCTTCTTATAGAAGCTTTCAACCAATCTATTTTTAGCCCCACCTTCAATATCGTTTCCAGAGGTACCTGGAGAAACCAGTCCCTGAACCTTTTGGATATTCTACAATGTGAAAGCTTCTCAGCTTTTCCCATGGTCAGAAAAGAATTTACCTTTCTAGGTCTGCTGAGCCAGCACAGTCATTCATCTGTTTTCCAGCTTTCAAAATCTGCTCTCCTCCTCTCCCATTCTGTCCTGTGAGTGTATGCCTTCTTGAAAATAGCCCTTTACTGTCATTTTAGGAAGCAAAAGTATATGCAGCTAGTTAGTCTTTGACTTACATATTCTTTTTCTTTCTCACATATACATTTTTAAAATAAGGAAAGTATTTTAATGATTATCTAAAGAAAATAACTCTTACTCAATTCTCAGCTACCCAGTTTCCTCTTTTGCTTATAATCCCAAGCAGATCATCTCTTTCATTAGACCTTTGTTATCTTTCAGGAGTTTCTTTATGTATGTAAAGGGATATGTGAATATGTACTCTTATTCTTCCCTTGTTATATAAAACATAACTTAAGACTGTTCTGCACCTTACAGTTTCCATTTAGTATTGCTTAAAGCTCTTTCAGTATAGAGCTTTCTCATTGTTTTTACAGCTATACAGTATTCTTAATCAACCTCCTATCAAAGGACATTTCCATTTTTTGCTATTATAAACCCATATTAACAGATACTATTACTAGTCCCCAGGTGGTCATACCAATTATTAATCTCAACAGTAAAAGAGTATCTGCTTTATTTCCCCCACCTCCTAGTGTTGAACAGAGTTTATTATAAAAGTAACTGAAGAGGTGAAAGTGGTTTCTCAATCTATTTTTACCTTTGCATTTCTGTTACTATGATACAACTTTTCATATGTCTTAGACATAGTGTCATTTTGTTTTGCTTGAGTTTCATCCCATCCTTCATAATGTAGAGTTAAACCTTTTCTTTAAGGAGAAAAAATAGTTTTGTGTCCATGTGTGTGTGTCCCTGTGTGTGTAAGCAGAAATTCAAAGGCATTATTATAACACTGCTGAGCCAAATATATCATTAGGGTGTCTACAAAAATATCTCTTGCTACATCTAAAACACTATGTGTTGGTATTTATTAAGGACAATAGAAGAACATGTCTGGTCAGAAGGCATACTATGAGTTTACTAGTCTGGTTTGAGGAATTATGCTGGGAACAATGGTTAGTTAGTCCATATTTAAAATCTGTTAAAAACTGTAGTATGTGGAGAAAATATTGGGCTTAGAATCAGCAGGCAGAGTACATGACTTTACTCAAATAATGTAATCACTCTCAGCCTCAATTTCCTGATATGAAAAATGAGGACAGTAATATATACCCCACAGAATTTGTCTACGCTGTTACCTACTGAGAACCATTAATGAAAATTACTTCGAATCAATAAAATCAGAAAGAAGGCAGTAATATGAGTCAGGTAAAAACACCTGGAATTTAGAAATGGAATTAATTAAACCATAAAACAAAATTATGAAATATTAAGAGATATAAGAGTATAAATAGGAAAGCACAATATGCTAAGAAAGCATATATAATCTGAAAGCACAAAACAGAATGATGTCCTCAGAACCAGGAGTGAAATAAAAAGATTTACCAATTTTGTGATTATAGAACGTACCCATTTTGTGATTACAAATATTATAGTATGAATGAAAATGTTTTATTAAAAACTGTAAGCCTTTAAATCCCAGACAAAAGCCAGTAGAAAATAAAATATCCTGAATTGGCAAAATCTTGTAACAAGCACTTTGTGAAAAAATTGTTTTCTTTATGTAGATCATCCTACAGATACATTAAATAAAAATTATCTTCAAATAAAGACTGAATTTATATTTTTACCTTGCAGTCATTCTACTAAAATCAAGAGAACCTTATATTTTATTTCTCTATTTTAATATTTTAATGTTATATAATATAAAAATAAAATTATAACGAGAAATACCATTATGTGGATGGAATACAAAGGCATTTTTAAGTGTGTATATACTTTAAAAAATAAAAACTAACATGTAACTGTCATGTAAAATGTTATGTTCTTCAGATTCAATTTTTTAGTTGCAGCAATAGGTCCCCCTGGTGGAAGTTGAAAATATATTGTCCAATTTTTCTCTTTCCAAATCACTTCTGATTCGAACCGTCAAGCTTCGTTGAAGAAATGCAATGGAAAGGTTTAAGGGAATTATCTGAATAAGGAAAGGCATTAGAAGGTCTGTGGATCGACTCATCTGCTCTACATGTAAATTTGTTTTTAATACATTCATAATGATAAGAATCAAAACTCTCCTCCTAAAAAGAATATCTTGAAAACATACAGATTTAGTTAACAGAGATTAACACATCGAATATGTAAAATAGTGAAGCTTTAAAAAACTGGATTCATAGATGACAAGAACCTAGCGAATGGTTCTTCTTACTGGTCTGTATCTATGAATGCATACAAGACACGTGGGTCCTCAAATGCTAAAGCACAATCATTGTTCACTGAAAACTCACAAGAATATTACCAGATTGAAGTACTAAAGAGATAAGCTTTCGTTGTTGGGTTATATGAGATGAGACCCTAACAAGTGATAAATAATGGAGGAAATACATGTGCTGACTTCTTTTATACGTACATGAATGAAACAGAAGATCTTGAAATGAAAGAGCCAATTTCATCAGGTGTATCCCCACCTACACTTACCTTTAAAAACATGGAACTAAATCAGATTTCATTCTGTGCCCTTTTGAAAACTGAGGTCAAGCAGAGTCAGGGGAGAAACTGAAATTTAAATGAGATTGTCTTTCTTTACCTGTCCCCACACCCTAGAGGTCCTGGAGGTCCCAGAACCTCCAAGGTCAGATTGTAAACCTATAAATCACATGAACGCGCAGCCAAGAACTACTCAGCAGTCCTTCCGCATCAGTGTCTCCCTGCCACTCACCATTTCCCTGTAACTCCCACCAGCTTCTCCAACACCAACCCTAAATCTCTGGTTTCCTGCGTAGCTATCGATATGGTTAGTGTATTCCTCAATGATTAAGTTATCAAAATCCTGAGCCATCTTTTAAGATACTGGGCCACACAATATAGCAATCCTAACTTGCTTTAATTTCATGTTCCTAGATTTTCCTTAGACAGTATGGGATACACCATTGGAAAATATGAGTATGTGAATTAATTCGCACTTGGAAAGCATCTACATTGATACTGTAAGTCATATTCTAAATCAAACTTTTACCTCAGTCTGAATTCCTGAAACAAGTTTTTTGATTCTGTGAAAACAGGTTAACTAGCCTGTAGATTAACAACACTGAGGCATAGCAGGAGTCTAGCACTTCCCACCCCCCGCCCCCGCCACCGCAGTGCTGGAAGGCGGGGGAGATGTGCTAGAGAATGAGGAGGGGCTGCTGTAGGTTATCACCCCCACTTCAACCAGAGATGCTTCTCAGTTAACACAGCACTTCTGTAATCTGAGGACAAGGAGAAGAAGGGGAGCGCAAAAGTGGTAAAAAAGAAACAATTTGTGAGGGGAAGAGAAGCCTTATCTCGGGTCTCAGCTGTATTGTAGCTAAATTTTAAAAATCTTTCCAATTAACCCCAAATATAATAAGTGAAGTTGACTTGGATTTGTCTCTTCTTCCTGCCACTTGGTTTGTAATCTATTGTTTCTAATTTAATAATCTTACTGTATTTGTGCTGTAGAAGTTTGCAACTATAAATTCTTCTTTGGAAAAAGATGAGATATGAATTATAAATAAAAGAAAACTCTTTAAGATCTGCCTCTTCTAATTTGTTTTCACATGAATTAACCCTTTAGACGTGAAGACACTAATAGCTCTAGGAATCAAAATTAGCTTTCAAATAATTTTTTTAAAACCTTTCAACCATGATAACTTATGTAAAAATATAAATTGTTATGATTATTAAGCTTATTTCAACCAAATGGAAATAATTAACAGTATTATTTTGACTAAATTAACAGTATATGATATATAAATTCTCTACTCTGAGATACCTGAGGTATTTTCTTCAAATGGAATGAATACTGGCTTGCTCATCTGCCTATGAATATGCCAAAGAAGGAACTAATTCAAGTTTAGAATTTACCTCCAAGCAATATCCTAGTTAGCTAGGTCTGAGTACACTCCAGAGTTGGCTAGAGGGCTTGGAGATCCCAGAATTTCCAGAATTAGACTAGAACTGCAGGTTATTTGTGTCCATAGACCAAGTACATGACAAGCCTAAATATAACAATTTTTACAACAATTTTGCAATTCACAAAACATTTTCACAATATGATTTTTTCCCAAAATCAAATGAAGTAATCAGAATGGATATTACATTTTCTAATTTTTAAAAGTTTTTCCCAGTTTTTTTTTCCTTTCAATCTTTGATATAGCAGCGAAACCAACCAACCAGATTTGAACAAAGTAGTTTTCTTTCATAAGAAAATTTTTAGACTCCAAATCTGGCTGCTGCTTCCTTTTTTTTTTTTTTTTTTTTTTTTCTCGGTATGTGGGTAGCTCCCTGGCTGGGAATCGAACCCAGGCCGCAGCGCTGACGGTGCCAGCGCTGAAGCCTTAAGCCACTACACCATCAGGGAACTCCCTGCTTCCTTTTTTTAATTGAAGTTATTTTGTTTTTATTGCCCATGTTGAATATCCCACCAACACTCAGGACTTAGATTAGTAACAATTATCTCACATCAAGACAGGTATAGAAAAAGCCTCCTGGGAATTCAGTTTTGGCCAGCTATGTCAGGTTTAATTGAACATTTTTATCTTTATATAAAATATAAAAAGATAAACCTAAGTCTTGCCTAAAGTATGGTTAAGTCTACATGTGTAACAGAGACTTTGAATACATGAACTTTCAATACAAGTAAACTATCGACTTTCTAATGAAAGACTGCTCCTGGGGGCAAACTCCAAATCTTTAACCTGCTATTAAATTTAAGAAGGTTCTCAATGGTCAGGAATATGATTTGGAAATATTTTTATCACTTAGCATTTAGCTGATGTTGAGTGATTTTTACTCTAAAGGGCCATCCATCAGAAGTAGACTTGCATCAATAAATCACCAAAATTTATGTTCTACAACAAACAGTACATGTTTCCTAGCTGTCAGGCTTATCCAGACCTTTTGGAAGACCTTGGGGATAGACAGTCTATGGTAATGTCACAGAGTGAAAATAATCGCTTGTTTCAAAAAAACAATGGTGTTTTGGATGAATGTTACAAGCATATTATAACTGGAAATGTCAGACTACAGGGATTCTATTAAGTATCCCTGATTTCTTTTATTATGCAATAAATTCATTTAAAAATATTTTAATTAAGTGTAAAATGGGAGTAACCCTGCTGATATTTGATACTATAAAATGTCAGTAACCTTCCTAAAATTATATAATGCAAAAGTATTTTATATATTCTCAGAATAGCACAAGACATATTATTTCCAGAATTCTAAAGAAAAAGATAATTTGGATTTTTGTAGACAATTAAGATATTATTAATAATTCTACTTAATATTTACAGTACACTGAGGTAACTCTAACTTGAATGTATTATCTCAAACCAGAGATCTGGTTTCATAAATTTTAGATTTGACTTGTCAATATTCCATAGGGTTTTTGGATAAAGTTTCTAATGAATGCTTTAACTATAGGATGACAATTGACTGAACTCAGAATCAGGAAATGTAAACAAATTACCTATTTCAATTGAATGGGTAGGCCTAGGCTGTTTAACCAACAGTTCCAAGACCCAGCTGAACTGTCATCCAGATGACTTCCATGTTTCATTCCACAAATTCCATGTTTCATTCCACAAATTCCTGCATGCTACCCAAATCCTGAACAATTAATTCTACAATTAAAATGACTGCTTCTCTGACCAATGTACCTCCACTGAGACCCACAAGAGCTTTGCTTTAAACTATTAGACCCAAGTCCAAAAACCCTCTTCAGCTTAATGTCTGAGAACCTCCCACACATCCTCTTACCAACCACACTCCTAAACCGAAGGTTCCTTCCATTTCCTAATAAGAATCAGAGTTTTTTTTTCTTTTTTTTAAATACAATCTCTTCCATAAAAGATAAGGGAGGGGGGCAAAATGTTTTCCTAAATTTTACTCTCAAAATGCAAACCTTTCATGAGCTCTCACTATGTATAATCCTAAGTATTTGCTTAGTATTTTATTTATAATTAATGTATTTCTTTCCCAAACATCTTTTTCAATGTGTTGCCTCCATGACCATAAAAATATCAAATTAGCTTGCAGAGGTCTGGCACCAAACACTAACCTACATGGAATAACACAATAAATGCCATGCTAGATTAAGCATACACATGTGTTTAATAAATGCTTGTGCTTTTGAGCTTCTGAATTCTAGATTCTACCTCTTCCAGTTTTGCAGTTTTAAATGTCTGATCCTTTACACCTTGAAATAGTCTACAAAAGTCTTTGTAAGGAGACAGTAAAATCTAGCTGTTGTAAGTGGGTTTTGGAATCAGAAAGCTTAGGATCAAATTCCAATGTCAATTCCTGCTATTCTGAACAAATTACTTAAGCCAGGCTTGTACAACATGTGGCCCATAGGCAGCATGCAGCCCAGGATGGCTTTGAACGTGGCCATAAACTTTCTTAAAGCATTATGAAAGTTATGTACAGACATTTTTCTCGCTTATCAGCTATCATTAATGTTAGTGTATTTTAAATGTGGCCCAAGACAATTCTTCCTCCAATGTGGCACAGGGAGCCAAAAGTTGCTTTTTTAGCTTTGATTCTGTGTAAAATGAAGACAATACAATAGTATTTACACCAGGTTATTAAGATTAAAATATATAATGTATGTAAAAATTTATGTGTGCCTGTAATACAGCAGCACTTAATGTTACTAAATTTTTAAAGACATTTCCTTCATAAAACATAGCTGCAGAATGCATACAATATTCATGAAAAAAATCTTCTATACTTTCATATAAGCACAAAGGAAATAGGCTGACATAATCTTCTCTAAAATAATAACAGTTATTATTCCCAGAGATCAGGTAACCTTATCTCCTATTTTGTCCAGGATAATTCTGCATTATACCTGCTGTCCCAACATAAATAATATATTCATTCCTACAAGCCTCTTCACTCTCAAGTAACCTAGGTTCAAATGATAAAATATATGGTCAATTGTGCTGGTTATTAAGTTATTTTTTTTCCCATATCTCTAAACCACTATTCTACATTCAACTGTGTAATACTGGGCTTGGAACTGTGTAAACTACATTTCTCTTCACCAGGTGAATCTTCGTTAGGCTCCAACTAACAGGACCAGAAGAGTGAAACAGGAAGGCAGAAACAGAAGAGTCTTGTTATTTCCTGTTTGCTTATGTTCCAATCAGCATCCCCAGGGCAACTGCTCTTCATTCCAGCAACAGCTCTTGGTTCCAATCTCCAGCTTTTTCCCAGCATTCTGCAAACCAGCCTCCTCTTTCCCTGTCAATACTAGTACAACCTACCAGTGCCCGAGTCCCTGCTCCACGAGACCTGTTGTCTAACCTAGTTTCTCTGTTCCCTCAGCACTATGGGTAATAGCTGCTTCCTGCAGTTAAACATCTCATGTGCCCTTTCTGATTATTTGGTTCTCCAGTACCAATTTAACCTATTCCTTACACTACACTGTTAAAATATACAGTTGTGCTCTTTTCTTTCTGTCTGAAGCCTAACTGAAACTGATACTATTCAGAGAGGAATGAGAATAGAATTGAGGATTTAAAAAAAAAAAAAGTTTCACCTTTATAGAATATCTTTATGTATTACTTATATAACTTAAATTTAATCACACACTTAAGTGATTGCTGAAATTATTTTGCCCTCTTCACACTTCTCTTCAAAGAACATATCACTAGTAAACCAAGAAAATTTACTGAGAGACTAGCACCAGGCTAATGGAGTTGAGGCCACTTGTCACTCAATGGCATGGTCTACTCATCATGGTATTTGCTAATTTAAGGCCATTAACACTGGTACATCAACTAAATGTGAAAGTCTCCCATTAGAAATGCTGCATGAGGGAGTTCCCTGGTGGTGTAGTGGCTTAAGGCTTTGGCGCTGGTGCTGTCAATGCTGCAGAGTGGGTTCGATTCCCAGCCAGGTAACTCACATACTGGGAAGAAAAAAAAAATGCTGTATGAATTTCCTGCAATAAATGATTAAATAAGCCTAGAATAGTACCTCCCACATATTCACTGCACAACACATATGGCTTTTATTTCCCCTCCATCCCAACTACCTACACCTCCAGACTCTAATCTAAGAGCTGATAATAGGGACATAGCTTCTTTAGAAAGTAGATTTGTTTGCTTATAACAAAGGGGAAGGTAAGTATCTTAGCTGACAAATCTCAAACTATCAAAGCTTACAAGGACACCAAATGCAACGCACTAGGCAAATATAGCAAGAAACAGTTTTTTACATCATGAAATGCCAAAAAACAGTTTTTTACCCATGAAATGCCACTGCATGATAAATACAACTATAATGATAAATATGACTAATACCAACCTCCACTTTGCTCTTTTTTAAAGCATATTCACTCCTTTCTTCTTACTGGCACCTCTACTAAGCCAATTTCATTGGCCTTTTAACTCTACAGTAACTGATTAACACTGCAAAAAACTTGAGCATAATTCATACCCATCTGTAGAAGAAACTGTTCACAAGCATGAACAACTCAGGTGAGCACTCTTCCCTCAACCCACAAGAACAGAACAAATAAAACGGTTGGTATCCCAAGGAATAAGTATTAATAGTAAGAATAAAGAAGTTAATCTTGGTAAGTGACAAAAAGTAGCTCGGGTTATTTCCTACAATAATGTGGTAGAAGACTAGCAAGACTAGATTTATTTTTATCTGCACTTTATTCTCCACTTTCTTTTTTCTTCCTGGAAATCAATGTATTTTGTGATCAAGACCTAGAAGGCAATTCATCAGTAAGGCTGATAAAACCTTTTAAAATTTCTAAGTCTATTTGTTGCCTTGGATATTGTTACTACTGTAAACACTGATTTCATATTCAAAATTAAATTTTAACATGGTGAACAATTAATTCGCTTTCTAGTGTCTGAAGTGTCACCACTATTACATTATTCCTTACTGATCTGTTAAATTTCTAGTGGATAATTCTTTATGTCATACTCTAGGAGGCTCACAACACTTAAAATGTCTCTTATTACTACTGTACTTTAGACTTAAAACAAGAAATCTAAGAAAAGATCACTGAAATAGACAATTCAACTTTATTCCTGGAGAGTCCATACCACCAGGAATCGAATTATTAGTGAAAGATGGATATAGATACCATTTCCCTATGACCTATTTCCTTTAACCACTTGTTTCCCTCTAACAAGGCAGAACAGTCCACCAGCACCTGCAAAGTCCATCTCCAGTGTTTCATGGTGAATTATAGAATGTTCCTTTATATAGGTAAAAACAGCCTTAAATGACACCTTCGGCTTACAGTTTTCTATTTTCACCACTATGACATTTAATTGAATAATTATCTTAACAGATCAAAATTCCAACATTTAAATCTTTCACTTTGTCAAGAAGTTAGATAATTCAAACTGTATTCAATTAGTTTAAGAAAGAAATATCCATATTTAATTTCATAACTTACATTAAGATACCAAGTGTTATACAGAACGTTAACACAGGATAAAAGTATCTATGTACTTTTTTCCCCCAAACTGACACACATGACTCTTAAAAAAGGAATTACGCTCATATAGAGTTATCATCTTGTATGGAAATATAAAATGTCAAACTTGTAATGTAAAAATGTACTCTTCTACTGATATTTGTATTTCAATTTTGTTTCTGAAACCAGTAAGAGAAAAGATTTAAGAAAGATATTACTGAGGGGTTAATAGACTTCTGGAATCAAAATAAAACAGAAAATTAAGAAATTTTAAAATACTATTAAAATAAACATTTTATTAATGAAAGTCTGAAAAACATGTGCATCAAAATAAAAGTCACTACTAATGCTGAATAAAAAACCTTCAAAGAAAGTGTACCACATGATTCAATTTTTTTTAACTTTATATATATAAAAGCTTTATTATAAATACAAACCTATGAACTATTAGATTGCTAACAATACTGTTCATACAAAGAAACTTTAACAGTAGTAAAATATGAATACATAAGAAGAGTATTTTTGGTCCTTTTGGAAAAAAGAACTAAGTTGGAAGTGTTTTTACATGCCTCCAAGCACAAAAATAGAATATAAGATGGTAACTGCAACATTCTTAGCGTTTATTCTTGTAATTCTTTAAATGTCACCAGTCATAATAGCAATGAACTCCTCTTGATTTACTGTGGTAAGAAAGAAAATTTAAGTCAGAAATACAAGTTTTTTCAGAGAACAATACTACTACCTTACACTAAGTATCTTTAAATTTTATATTATACAAATTATTAATACACCAAAACATAGCTTTTGCTTTTACTTCTTTGCTAGAAGTTGAACATATTTTTAAATAGAACTTCATGAATGCAAAAACATACAAAATGTGATTAAACAATATAAATTTGTGTTTAATAAAATTAGGAAAAATGTATAAGTAACTAAAAAGTCTGTAACAATCATAATATTTGTACACACTTGTAAAACAGCTTTAAAAGCTTGAAATTTTTAATTTTTAAATGATTAAAACCTCTTTATGCTCTTTATTCTACTAGTTCATTTAGCAAACCCTTTTATCATATACAAGAATAAATATATCATGCATATAAATTAGAATTCTAAAGGATAAAAATGTATAAGAATTAGTAAAAGTCAAGTTTTTGTTTTTTAAACTTTTATATATTTAAAAGCCTATTTTAAAGAAAAACTAATTGAAACTAGGACATACAGATTTAATTTTAAACACAAAGATAATATAGTAACTTCAAAACAGATATACAAATGCAGAAATAATCACTGATAAAAAATGTTAATTTACCAAAATTATAAATAAAATTCAGTAAGAACCTCCAGTTTATAAAGCATTGTTTAAGAAAGCAACCTAGAACTAATAGGTAATAATGTGATCTTATTAAATATACATTTTAAAAACCAATATAGACACATATACATGAATTATTAATAGAAAAGTTTTTAAAAAAATATGTGTCCTCTTTGTAAAACAGTTCAGTTCATAAACCCCAAGACTTAACACATAACTTAACAAGGTACAAGTTATGAATGATAATTTTGGTAATTGTAACAAGAACACACTACAGTAAGAAAAAGAGACCAGGACTCCAATCATAGCTCTGACAGAACAGGTCTGCATCTCAGCTTCTTCATCTAAAAACATTGAACTACAGAGACAATCTTTTAGGTTGTTTCTAAGTCTTAAATACCTTAGGATGGTAATATATGAAAACACTTCATATTGACTGAAACTTTTTAAGGTGCTTAGTGGAGGCCAACACCACACTAGATGTGTACTATATCAAAACAAACACCAGCATTCCTATTACAGAATAACTTGAAATTGAAGTGAGGAAAATATTAGGTAAAATCATAAAACTGTTAATTTTCTTAGGAATTATAATGTCTCATAGTTAGGAAAGAAAATATCCTTATTCTTAGAAGATTCAGGCTAAATTTAGGGGGGATCAAGTTCATCTTGTATTTTTCAAACGATTCAGGAAAAAAACATATACACTATAGGTAAAGCAAATACAGTTAATTATTAATTACTGAATCTAGGTAGAAGGTATTAAGGTGTTCACTGTAGTAGTCTAATATTTTTTTCTCTGTGACTAAGAAGATTCATAATGAAGATTTAGAAAAAAATTAACCAATTAAAAACACTGAGATGATAAAATAAGTACATCAGGAATAAAAAATATATATAGTTTCAGAAACCACATAGAAAACCAATTTCAATAATCATGTCAGTCATATTTTATACCTGAAACAGAAAAAAACTGCAACATAACAAAAAGCACAATTGTTACAATAAAAACTGCATATCAGTGCTAAAAAAAATCCATCATAATGGGAAAAAATCATTATTGATGAGAAAAATTTAGGTAAAAATAAATCGTGACTTGGGCTCTAAAATAAAAATATAGGATTTGGTTTGACAGGAGGTAGAAGGAAAGCTAAGGTAGGAGAACACCATCAGAAACAGGTAAAATAAAAAATAGTGCAGAAATAACCTATATGGAGGTAAGAAGAATGAGCTGTCTGAAGCTGATAAAGAACCATGAGTCCATGTATTCAATATTAAACACCTACAAGACACTACGACATAGAACAGAATACAAAATCTACAATACTCAAAATACATTCAATAATCTTATACATTGCAGTAGTGCTCTTTAAGTTTTGCAGTTAAATGAATACATTTCAATAGTTTATTAAAGGTACGATCGCTCTCTCTCCCCAGCTAAATAAAAAATATGTATATATATAAAAATTTTAAACAATTTCATTGTTGTACACCTTCATTTAACAATCCCCGATTTAATCAATCTAAACTGAAGAATTCTAGACAAAAACAGGAAATGAAAGTATGTTTTTAAGAAAAACAATTATAAAAGCAGCCTTAGAATTATTTGCTTATAAATCATTTTATGAGAGCCATAATTAAAATATTCAAAGTACTTTTGTGACTTAAAGATCTAGAACTTTTTCTCTCAAATGTAAAATTTCAATATCCAAATTTCAAATTAAACTTCATATTTTATTTAAAACAACAAAACAATTAACTTTTATATATTTATGTATAAACACCTTAAAATATTATAGCATTTCAAAAGTATTTTTTTAATCCATTCAATAATTTCACATCTAAAAACTGAATACTTAAAACAATAAAGTGGAAAGCTGAAGAAAAGAAAATGGTTAAGGAAATTAAACTAGCTCCTTTATTACCAGTGAGTCTTTCAGACAATTAAGAGAACCTGTGATGCCTTTGTACATTTGGTTTCACAACCTTCGAGATATCAACAGTATCTTATATCAGGTTCCTATATCTAATAAATCTAGCACAATACCTACCTTAAAAAGAGGCATTTGATAAAATATTTACTGAATCAAACAATATGGCACTTCATTTTCTTCTACACGGCCTTTTTAACAAAATGTTCATAAATCATTTCATAGAGCGAATCATATTACATGTCATGAAAATAGAAAAATTTCAAGAAATTAAGTAGATTAAGTACATTAGAGACCATCTGGCTTCAGAGGGAAAAATATTTTTTAGCATCTGAAGTGCCAACTGAATATTTTAGTAATCTACTGCTTCCTATAATAGTATGCAATTTTTAATTTTTAAAACTCCATAAACATAGATCCCTAATTTTTAACTCTATAGCACAAGAGGCAATATAGTGTTGGTTAAAAGCATGCTTTGTCATTATGGAGATCTGAGTTTGAGTTCTAGCTCTGCCGTATATTAGCTTTGTCTTATCTCTGGATAAGTTATTATGAATCTCTCAGAGCTTTAGTTTTCTCATCTAACATGCATCCATCCTACTCACGAATAGGTAGGCATTAATACAGTACTGTATTTATTTACAAAAGCTATTACGAAAATTAAGTGACATAATCCACAAAGTAGCATGCTAAAATGCTAAGCACAGAATCTAATACTAACTACTAACAAAATGTTAACACTCATCATAATTATTTACAAGATTGATCACTTAGGCTTTTTAAATGTTGCTTCCATTTTTCCAGAAAGATTTAATGTTTTTTATTTTATATATTAGTATGTTGGGAGAGAGATGGTGAAGAAGGGATTCTTTCTATATCATTACCATAACTTTTATTTCATATTATATCTTCTTTTCCTTTAATTCCTCATTTACCATACTTATCATTCTAAAAACAATCTCATGGCTCTTAAATAGCTGAACAGTGTGAAAAATTCATAAAGACAAGAGAATTACTAAAGTCCACAAAAAAAGGCAGCAAGTATTACGATCTTTACCAGTTTAACATATACAAAGAAAGTAGGTTATATCTAATCAAAAGTTTGCAGCCAAAGAATTTAAATTAAGTGATTAGGTTAACAAATTGTTACAAAATACTTAATTAACTTCTTACGTTTTCAAAAATGGGCAGATTTCCATATAGCTGCAGTGACCCCTATAGTTCAGGCAGTACCCCAAAGCCAGACTAAATGGATTAGGGTTGTAGTTTTCATTGTTTCTGCATGTGAATATGCCTCTCACCAATAATTTTCTGAACCTGCCACAACAACTCTACTTATATCTTGTTTTAAAAATGATGTCAAATAGCTACTATGAATTATAGTCTGCAAAATAATATTTGTCATTCACAATGTTTACAGATATAAATGAAAAATAAGAGTACATGTAAACATATGCAATACTTTATTTGTATGGTCCTATAGACAATATACGAGGTCTGACAATTAAGTTCTCAAACTCATCCCAGAAAAAATGCTACATACCTCATTGCTGAATAATACTACAGCTATCTTCTAAATACTTCCTTTGAGAAGCTATGCACCTAGTCCACCCTTCAAAGCAATTTTGGAACTCCTTTTCTGGAATGGCCATCAGAGCTGTCATGGTATTATCCTTCATGTCCTGAATGTCATCAAAATATCTTCATTTCAATATTTCCTTTATCTTCATATAAAGAAAGAAGTCATTGGAGGCCAGATCAAGTGAACTGGAAGGGTATTCCAATACAGTTATTTGTTTACTGGCTAAAAATTCCCTCACTGACAATGCTGTGTGAGCTGGTGCATTGTTGTGACTCGAGAGCCATAAATTCTTGGCGAAAAGTTCAGGTCATTTTTGTCTAACTTTTTTACATAGCCTTTTCAGCACTTCCAAATAATAAACTTGGTTGACTGTTCAGTTGGTACAAATTCCTAATGAACAATTCCTCTGAAAACAAAAAAGGTTAGCAATATCATTTTGACCCTTGACCTGAACTGATGAACTATTTTGTTCGTGAACTGGCTAACTTCCACTATGCACTCTGATGCTGTTTCAGTGTCATATTGGTACATCCATATTTCATCACCAGTGATAACACAGCCCAAAACATCATTTTGCCTCTTCAAAAAGTCTTTGCAAACTTCATCTCTCCTTTGTTTTTGTTCAGTGGGGGAGCTCCTTCGGGACGATTTTTGCACACACCTTTCTCATGCCAAGATTTTCAGTTAAAATTTTCTTAACTGTTCCTCTATTGATGATTACTTAGTCTGCTATGCTTCTCAGTCAGCCGATGATTTTGACGCAAAATTCGATGAATTTTTGCAAGGTTTTCATCAGTTTTTTTTTTTGTTGTTTTTTTTTTTAATGTGGGTTGTTCCCTGGCTGGGAATTGAACCCAGGCCACAGCGTTGACAGCGCTGAAACCTTAGCCACTATACCACCAGGGAACTCCCTTCATCAGTTCTGATCATTACTGGTTGCCCTGACCTCTCTTCATCAATGACACTTTCTCTCCCATCAGAAAAACATTTAATATATTTGTACACTGCTGTTTTCTTCATGGCATTATCCCCATAAACGTGAATGTCCCTGATCTCACTTCCACTCTTGTCAAGTTTAACAAGAAACTTAATGTTTGTGCTTTGCTCTAATTTAAGCTCCAACATTCTCATGACAGCACACAAAAACACAAAACAATAATGAACACCACTCAGTAAGACACCGCCACACATAGACACGAACAGAGCTGAGACACAGACCAAAATTATAAAACCTTACCAAGTTGTTTGTACAGTGCTGCCAGCGTAAGCTCATGGTGGCAAGTTCGCAACTTAATTGTCAGACCTCGTATAATGCATAAGCAAATGCCCAGACCCATGCAATACTTCAGAAGGTCCCTTTCCCCTAGAAACCCATAGCCCCGATTGTAAATTACTAGATTAGACTATTTTAATATGATAAGACCAACCTCCTCCCCCAAAAAACAAAATAAATCTTAATAATAAAAGATTATGTGTCAACTGTATTATATTTGTAATCAATCACTTGCAAAAAAAACAAAAGAAAAAAGCTGCTATTTGCTTATTATGTCATTTGAATAAATGACAGTAAGATATCCAAGCTACAACTATTCTGTGACTTAACGTGGAATAATATAAGCAGTGAAGACTGAAGAAATGTTTTGAGAATGAACTAACATAAATTTTCAAGCAATGAAGCACAGGTATGAACTATAAATTCCAAAGCAGCAAATAGAGCAATCTAACAAGGCATGAAGAAATGAACATATTTCTAAGCAAAATTTCCCAACAAGCTTGAATTTAAGGAGTAGTTTCCTAACTGATTATTTTCTTCTACTATCAAATGAAGCAAGTAACCAAAATCTAATTGTATGTGCCTAGTACAGGGGGAAAAAAATCTAATCTTTTCACATACATAGTAGCTGTTATTAAAGACTTACAAAATAAACATACCAAGATTCTCTGTGTCATTGAAGACAGTATTATACCTTTACAGAACAGAATTCCTTTAAAGCTTATTTAGGGTAATAATAGCTAGGGAAGACACAACATTTTAAAATCATCTTTGTTTTAAAATATAAGTAACTAAAATACCCTTCAAAAAGCTAAAATAAAAAACAGAAGTTTTATAATGTTCAAATCATATTCATATAAGAAAGCACAATAGTGTAAAATTTTAAAGGACAATCTATAAACCTAAACTGAAAACCAGTTGCTACTATCTTCCCTCCTTATTAAAGCATGTCGGTATTTTTAAGGTAACGTGTGTACGTGTGTGTGTGTGTGTGTGTGTGTGTGTGTGTGTGTGTCTACATACATATCTGTGTATATATAATCTGTACTGTATCAACATATGTCTACAGTAATACACACTCCTGTTCAGGGCTTTAAGTGAACAAACATTAGACCATTCATTATGTTCAAGAAAATGCACAGCAACATAAAGTTGAGTAAAAACAAAAAAAAAAAAAGAAAAACAAGTTTACATTTAGTGCTAGGCACCTTCAACTATTTTCATTTAATAAACAATCCTAAGGTATTACCATTCTCATTTTTATAAATGGGGAAACTGAGACTCAGAAAACACTGATAATTTACACAAGATTACATATAAACTAAGTAAATGGTAGAAAGCCAATTCAAATCCAGTTCTGCATGATTCCAAAGCCTCAGGCCTTCTACATTATATGATTCCATACTGCCCTTAAGGGCTTATAATCTAACTGGAGATATACATATGTATATAACTAACAGAGGCAAGGAATAAAAGTGTCAAAACAGTTGATCCCTCTAAATGCTATGGGCCCTCAATGGAAGTCTCATAATTCATACAGAGACCATGGCGGGTAGCAGGGAGGCTTTTGAGAAAAAGAGTTTAAAATGCACTTGAGAGAACAAGTGACATTTCAGCAAATTAGCAATTAGAGTATTAAGGAATAGCATGATGAAAGGTATAGCATAAAAATTTGTTTTCAGGGAGTTCCCTGATGGTGTCGTGGCTTAAGGCTTCAGCGTTGGCGCTGTCAGCGCTGCGGCCTGGGTTCGATTCCCAGTCAGGGAGCTACCCACATACCAAACAGCAAAAAAAAAAAAAAAAAAATTGTTTTCAAAATAGAGTACATCTCATCAAAATGTGTATGTGTGGGAAGATTAAAGTAGAAAAGTGGAAGACTACAGTGGAAAAAAAACCTGATACTAAGGTAAGACAGATCACAGAAGGCTTTGAACTTTACTCCATAGGCACTGAGGAATCATTCTAAGTGTTTGAACAGGGAAATGAAATCATCAAACCTGTACTTTAGGAAAAGAATGCTATCAATAGACTGCATTAGGAAGAGAGTAGAGTCTTACAGGCACAGAGGGAAATAAGAGGCTACAACAGACTGCAAAGTCAGTGAGGGCAGGGACCACATCTGCCTTTTTCATTGTATAGCACCAATCAGCACATTCAACACTGTACCCAGCAGGCATCCAAGAAAATAAGGAGACTATGATAACATTCCTACTGAGAAATTAGGGCCTGACTAGGACAGCAGCAATAAACAAAAGATATAAAATAGATTCAAAACATAAAGAACAGAATCAATAAAACTTAGTAACAGGTTACAAGTGCACATAGGCTGAGGAAAGAGGAGTTAAAAGCTGACATTTTGCTAAGGGGCTCTAATTTTCGTGATGTTTCATCCACAAAGTAAACACCTTCTTCAAGTGTGGAACCTTATATTACAATCTATATAGTTAGTTTTAAAGATATGCTTCATTCTAACCCAAATATGTAAAATATTTATGCAAAAAGCCTGGTACAGAATGAACAAAAATTACACTAGAGAGTCTGCAAAGGGTCTTGAAAATCATTTGGTTTTAGGAAAATTAATTGTATGGTTATATTAGAAATACTTGAAATATGTTTTACTCAAAACTTACTTTCTCCATCACCATCTTTATCAAATTCTTCTATCATAGCCCGAAGTTCTTCATCACTCATGTTTTCACCCAATTCTCTGGCAACACGTCGCAAATTCCTCAAGCTTATTTTACCTGAATCATCATCATCAAATAGTTTAAATGCCTTCAATATTTCTTCATGTGGATCTCTTTCCAATATCCAGTCTGTCACTAGTGTTAAAAACATAGAAGATAAAAAAATAAACCTTTATAATTACAAAGGCACTTATTTGTGAAATCAATGAAGTATTAGATAAGAAGTAAAGCTGTGCATCTGTCAACAGGTAGTTTGAATAAAATGCCAAATCAGAGCCCAAATGCTCAAAAAAATAAGCCTGAAATTGGAAAACCCAAATTCCTATTTTAAAACTTAACCTTAGAGCAACAAGTATTCAACCTATTGTAAGAGTAAGGAAAATTATTTATATTGTAGCAGCAAAATAAAAAGGACTGTATTTATATCATATTTATTTAAGGTCTACTATTATCAAGAATCCTACTGAGCTCCACTGACAAAATTCTAGGAATTTGTAACCTAGTTGTAGAGATGTTATTCAAACAAAACAATTAAAACTAGATAAAAGCTGTGTGCTAGCTAAAGTTAATAGTAACACTAACTGTCCCTCAAATTTAATTCAACTTAAAAACAGAAAAAAAAAAAAAAAAACCCTGACAAATTAATAAAATATACTGCCATCATTGATAAAGACACAATCTCAGACAGTCAATGAAAATTCCAGTGATAGCTTCATGATTAGAAAAGTCTTTTGGGCTTTCAAAATATAAAAAGTGTTTATTAAAAGAACTGAATCTGATTGCAGTAAGATATCCAGGAAAAAAAAAAAAAAAAGGTCTGTAAAGGAGATCTCTCTAAAGTCATATCCCTTTTGTTCAACAAGGTAATAACTTCAGACAACTAACTGCAATTAACTGTAATTTCAGACCTCAATAGCTTAAAGTATCAAGGTTTTTATATATTAAATGTAATAATATATAATAAATTCAATATTATCAATATTACCAATGTTTCATCAATAGCCACAATAATAAAAATTGAACTAAATATCTGTAGTATGAAAATTTTTAACTTACTAGATAAAATTCTGAAAATATCTAAGTAAACATCTCTGAAGTAATTCTACATGCTAGTCTATCACTACAACAAAAGGTATTTATGATTTTCCCTGTGCAGTTAAAACTAATTCAATCCTACGGAGGTTTACAGGATCATTAGAAACTTGCAAATATTTGTAGATGGAAAGTACTGGGATGTTGAATGAACCCAAAAGGAAAAATACAATTCAAGTCCCCAATAAATTATTGTTGTTTTGCTGCTATTTCACCATATGTGGTTGAATAAGCACCTATTGAAGTTAATATTAAATCATCTACACATATGTTCTATAGTTCTCTTTTATCCATTAGTTTTACCCAAAAAGTCTTTCAAGTAACTAATTGAAGTATATTACTATAAGTATGCAAATCATCAAAGCTCATAAATATTCAGTCAAAAAAGAGTTGGCATATATATATACAGCCATAACACCAAAATACCACACTTAACTCTATGGCTCATACTCAACTTATTTTGAATTTAGTCCCAACAAAAAGCAGAACAAGGAAAAAAAAAAGTGTTAAAAAATTTTCTTCACCAATTAAATAATTTACATGACAGGTGAACCAAAAAAAAAGCAGCTTGCTAAAAGTATTAATGTACTTAAAGAAGCAACAGGGTGATCTGAGGAACAGATGGGGCTCCAAGATGCATAAATTCTTATACCACTGGTGCTTTAATTGTGTTAGTTACTTCAGACTTAGTGTCTATATATAATTTTTTATCAATACTTTGCCTTAGAATACAAATTTTCTTGGGAACTATAAATACCTATCATTCTGGACAGCTAAAACATGAAACCTTAGAGTGACTCTCCTCCATGCCTTCATGTTCTATTCCTGTCCTACAAAGTAGAATTTCATTATAAGAAATACATTTTTTTCAATGAAAATATGTAAGTCAACTAACATGCAGGCCATTAAGATGGGATCAATTTATTTCTCAACTTCCTGTCCATGTAATTCTATTTTTAAATGATTTAATTATACTATCAAAAATGTTCCTCAAAATAATTAGACCCTACACTTTATAAAAATTACTATATAAAAAATACCACATTACAAGTTCATCAAAATCATTAAAGGTTAATGATACAAATATAGCTTCAACTATATTTTTTACTGCCTTTTGGAAGCTTCTATCCAAAGATAGCTGTCAGTGCCCCACGCCAAAAGAGATAAGAGCACCATGTTTGAGAAGTCTGAACATTTTTAACCCCATAACCCTAATCAGTGATCAGATCCTAGAGTTCTAAGGATGGTATTTTATTTTTAAATGCATCCCTTTTTATTCTCATCACCTTTAGCATAAAATGTCTTATTTTCTGTCTGCAGTCTCTCCTCCCTTCAATCCATCTTTAATACTCTCAGCACTTTCTCAAACATACCATCTACCCTTCTTTAAAAACTGACAATGATCCTCTGATGACTAAAGTGCAAATTCTACATGATATGTTAAGACTTTACCTATCTGTTCCAATCCTACCTTTTCTTTCCGTCATTTTCTTATCCTGTAGAGCAGGAAACTACCTAGTTTCCCAAATATGCTATACTCATACTTCTGGTACCACTCTTTGTTATTGTTTTCTCTGCACAGAATGCCTTTCTCTATTCCAACCACAATCTTCTCCTTGGGATGATATCCTACTCACATTCCCAGAAGCCTAAATTTAAAAATGTCCTCTGCAAATTTTTCAATTGCTCTAGACAAGAAATTGACAAATCTTTCCCATTGAAGGCCAGACAGTAAATATTTTAGGCCTGGGGCTGGGGTTGGGGGTGAGCAATAAGATAAGATCTGTCTAAAAATTGACTCTGCAATGGTAGCACACAAAAGTTGCATAAAAGAACGTATGTGGCAGTGTACAGGCAGCAGCTGAATTTGGTCCAAGAGCTATGGTTTGCCAACTGCTGCCCGAAACAAATTGTAATTTACCACATAGCACCATACCTTGCTGTCACTCACATTTAAATTGTAAGCTCCTTGAAAGAAACTCTTAATAACTGTTAATTCCCTTCCCTCACTTCAACAGAGTACCTAATGCCAAAAAATTCAGCAAATATTTAAATAAGCAAAACAAAAACAGTAACACAATATTCTATTCAATATAGACAATGAAATAATAAGTAGTACATGCCAATAATAGACGAAGTACAAATATCTGACTTATCTTAATCTTACTTTAAAGCAGCAACTCCTAAAATACTTGTATTACTCACTAGCTTCAGGCTGTCTAGATTCTAAACTTACACTGAATATATTTTAATATTTTTTCCTAGCATTGAGAAGAACCTGGTTAAGTATCAGACTTCTTTCAGAAATATTGTGGAACAGTATTCTTACATAGTAATAGATGGTACGTAATACTAGGATGCAAATGTTATGATTTAGAGTTACTTGTCCCAAAGGCTAAAACAGAGAAGGGGTGGTCAAGAAAGTCGTGGAACAGGTGGGTTATCAGAGACGTTGTAGTACTAGTGCACAGTTTGATTGTGTGACTTATTATTAGTATAGGTGCCAAATTTCAACCTACTTGCATCCACGTTCTTTCAGATATTGCTGAAGAAGCACGTCACAAGTGAGTAAAACCCCAAGTACAGATAAAATTGAATTTTGGGTCTTATTAAGTTTCTCATAAACAAGAGAAAACACCTCAAACCATTTTGGAAGAGATGTTATTAGCAGTTTACAGGGACTGTTGGACTGTTGCTCTGGGAAATCCATGGTTTACAAGTGGTATAGCCTTTTCAAACAAGGCAGAGAGTCGATTGAAGATGACCTCTGTCATCCTATTGAGGCCACTTCCTCAGACATTGTCAAAAAAGTTGAAAACTTAGGGAGTTCCCTGGTGGTGTAGTGGCTAGGCTTCGGCGATCTCAACGCTGCAGCCTGGATTCGATTCCCAGCCAGGGAACCACCCCTCCACCAAAAAAAAAGGTTGAAAACTTGTAGTGGAAGATGCCAGACTGAATAAAAAGCAGCTTGCAAAAATGGTTGGAGTATAACCTACAACCATTTTGAAAATTCACCATCAGCATCTAAGGATGTCAAAAGTCCAATGCTCATGCCACAGCATGTTGAGTGTTCCCAACAGTTTTTGGACCTCTGCAGAGACAACAAAGATGAAGTTTTAAACCGATTGTCACTGGAGACGAAACATGGGTTCATCATTATAAGCCTGAGTCAAAACAGGAGTCCATGCAGTGGCATTAAAAGGGCATGTCACCCCCTAAGAGGTTCAAGGTGTTGCAATTGGTTGGAAAAATCATGGCTACTGTTTTTGGGATAAGGAAGGTATTCTGCTGATCAATTACAAGGAAAGGGTGTCACAATAACTGGAGAGTACTATTCAAGTCCACCAAAACACTTTAAAATATCTGTGAAAGAGATAAGAGGAAAATGGACCAAAGGGGTGCTGCTTTTACATGACATCGTACCCAATGCAAAAGCAATGTTGCATTAACTACTCTTCACAACTGTGGCTTCCAAATACCTACAAGTCCAGATCTCGCTCTGCTTGATTATGTTCTCAAACATGGAAAAACAGCTTCAAGGGAAGAAATTTACAGATGACGAAGAGGTTTTAGCTGCAATTTGAGGGCAAAAACAAATGGAAAGATCTGAAAAAGTATATTAGGGTTAAGGGTGAATATACCGAAAAGGAAAAATAATAAATTGGTTTTTTTACCCTTCTTTCCTGTCATTCCAAATTTCTTGACCATCCCTCTTAAGGGGCAAAATCAAGATCTGAACCCAGGCAATCTGGTTCCAAAATCTCCAATGTAGTATTACACTGTACTACATTGTACCAAATGTACCTGAATTACAGTTCTTTCCTTTGTATAATTTCTATTAATACTATATCCTAACAACTTTTGTATAAATAAATAAACTAAGTTGAAACATACACTAAGATCATAAACTTTAGGAGAGCTTCAACATTGGGAGAATAGAGATGGCTTTCTCCTTCTCAAGTAAATATTTCTACAAATTAGAGCAAGCTCGTTCAACCTGAAACCCACCGGTCACATATGGCCCAGAATGGCTTTGAATGCAGCCCAACAAATTCGTAAACTTTCTTAAAACATTACAAAAACTATGCACAGACCATTTTCTCGCTCATGAGCTACTACTATTAATATTAGTGTATTCTGTGTGGCCCAAGGTATTTCTTCTTCTTCCAGTGTGGGCCCAGGGAAGCCAAAAGGTTGGACAGCTCTGAACTAGAGGAAAAAAGAAACATGCTCTCCAAAGGGACAAGATGCCTCTCAAAACAGTCACCTGGGAGTTCATAAATTGGGGACCTTCCATACTGTGCTTTCTCTCTTCTAGATTTTGCCTTTAATGTTCTTCGTCCTCACTTTTGGTTTGAGTTTTCAGATAAAAACAAAATTATACAATGATATGAATCTATTTTTTCCATATGGACTAGTTGACACTTTTTTATTTTCATTTGGCTTCTTGCTGAATATTTTAAATAAAGTTTGTTTATGAGCATAATTTTGTTGCTAAATTTTAAAAATGTTCAAAAGTAACTATATAACTATATAATATGCTTATATTACGACCGACATAAGTGGTATCATTGGTGTAGAAAATAAAAACAAACCTGTATATTTATACATTCTATGCATAAACTCCAGGCTGTATAAATTATAATAGCAAAGTCCTTGCCTTCCATAATCCTCTATTCTAAAGGAACCAGATATACAAGCGTGTATCCAAGTATACAACAGACTCTCCATTAACTGGAACTCAAGCAATGGGCACACTCAAGCAACGGGCACAATCTCAAGCAAACCGGCAGAATCATTCTGCCAGTTGCTTGAGAGTGCCATTTGCTTGAGTTCCATATAATAGAGTCTAGTTGTTACACATTTATCTGGCAACTACCAATTCCCATGGGTGCTAGTTAATTGAGAGTCTACTCTGTGTCTGTGTGTGTGTGTGTGTGTGTGTATAAATAATTCACTAAAATCAACTATACAAAAGTTCAGCCATATTAAGCCCATGACACAATATCTTCAGTTGGTTGTTCTAAAATGTTTTCTCCTCCATCCACTTCCTCCTTCACTACAATCCTCTCCAAGCTAGTAACTTTAAACAAATTACTTCATTTACCAAAACCAAGGACATCCACAGTATGTAGTCCCTCATAAGCTTTGTCAAAGTTAAGGCATGCACTTTATCTACAGCCAAATATACCACTGCTATAGGTTTCCTCTTCTCCCATGTTGCCAACAAAAATCACATACCAGAATGGTATTAGAAAATATTTTCCAAACAAAAGGATGTCGAATTTTTTTTTACTGTGAAAACATAATTTTTGATCATCCTTTTAGTTTTTTCACATTACATAAACACACATTACTTGGAAAGGCAGCTATCCATAAAAAAAAACTACACAAAGTTCTGTGGTGAGAATCTTCAGAACAAAACAAGACAAAATGATAAATCCTACAGCAAAGGTATAAATCTTTTTTCTTTGAAAATCATCAAGACTACCTCAAAAACCCCACTGAGATCCACATATACTGTAATGTTCAATAAGAAAATTCCATAACCCAGAGAATTTTAAAAATATGAATATTAACCAGATAATTTCCTAACAACTTCTAATTGCAAAGACTATTAAAATACACACCAACTTCATTAAAATCTTCAAAGGTGATTTTCCCTGTGGCTTCTCTGTCATAATCTTTAAGAATCTTCAGTACATCAGCTTTTTTTACATCAAACCCCAAGGCTCTCATTGCCACCTTTTGGATTAAAAGGGAAAAGCAAATTATAAAGCATTCTTTCAAAAAAAGTGATTTCAAATTCTTAAATTTTTACAACTTAAGACAACACATTAACAAAACATAATTCTTTTGCATGTTTTATGTCCCTAAAATAGCAAAGACATAGTTTTTCTTCACTACTGATATTAAATGCAATTTTTTAAACTTATATATCCCTTTTATTATGACAAACCAATCAATGAGTGTTTATGGAATATATCATATAAAATGTACTGACTTAGTGCATAGGTCTAACAAGATATTTGTTCGCAAAGGATTAACAACCTAAATGGAAAAAAGACATTGAATATTAAAAAGTTATACAATAAAACAGACAAAAAATTAAAGTAAAAATTATTATCAGACCCTACACGATTAGCTGTCAAGTAGCACATGCTCTGAGTTTAAAGAGAGAACAGATCTTGTTTCTAGTAAAAGGGAAGGAAAGACATGTTACTAGTTAAAGAAGTATTACTTGGAGTGATTCAAGTTGTTCCTTGATGTAAAGTGGAATAGAAGGGTATTTAGAAAAGGATGACTGCCATTAAAACAGATACCAAAATAAACAATAAGCTTGAGGACAGTGAACAGAGCAGCCTACCTTATCTGAATGGGAAGAACTAAGGTGGAAGCAAGCAGGCAGCAAATGAGAAAATAGGTGGTAGTAAAAGTGTGAAGACCATGCAATAAAAATAGGAATCTGAACTTTATACAGTATACAATGACAAGCCACTAAAGATTTATAAGCAATTAAGAATATGGTGAAAGGATTTTAGAAAGATGAATCTAATAGTAGTGTACAGGGTAAACTAGAAATGGAGAATTCATTTAGGAAGCTCCAGTTATAAAATAAGATCCCAAGCCAAGATAATAACAATGTCAACAAATGAAAGAGACATAAAGGAAAAACTGATAAAAGCTGGAGAGAGCTAAAGAGCTACATGAAAGCTACCCTCCTCATTGTGCTGTCAGATCTATACTACCTTAACCACTAATTTCCTCTTGTGTCTTTATAAATAATTCCAAGTCTTAAAGTAGACGTTTTTCCTCAATAGCATTGTGTCAGCATCACACATCAGGTAATGTTTGCACCAGAGCAAGTAGGTTGAGACTGTGTTACAAACATTTATAAATTAAAAGACAAATAAAACTCCCCCAACTGGAAAAAAGAGGATCTCAAAAAAAAAAAAAAAAAAAAAAAGTGGGACAAATATAATAACTGTTTTAAATACTGCATTTAAAAAAATTTAATTATGTGAATAAAAAATAAGCCCCTCCACAGAAATGTATTTTTTCATTTAAAATACTATTAATTATACCAAGAAAAGGTGTTTATAAAAAGAATTTGTTAAAAGTACTATTCGATTTTATTATAGCACTTAATTGTGACTGTTTAAAAGAGTTTTATATTTCCAAAACCAGTTTAGTTAAAATACTTTAGAAATATATTTTTAACCAACTGTCAAAAATGCAAAGCATTTTAACAGAAAAAATATACCATATTTTAAAGTATACTACTACCTTTAATTCATGATAATCTATTGCTTCATCTTTGTCTGTGTCAAATAGTTCAAAAGCATCTTTAATTTCTTGTTTCTGTTCTTCAGAGAGTTCTCTTCTTTTTTTCCTCTTTGTTTTGTCTACTACAAGTTCATTTCTATGAAAGAAAAAAGTTTAGTCCACTTAAATCCTACTTAGTCCATTTTATTTAGGCCATATAAATCCTATTCTCCTATGCCTCTGAATGATTAAATTAAGATTTCAAAAATCCAACCAAAAAAACAACCAGTGAATACTTCTCTAAATTTCTTAAAAGGATGTATTCTGAGAAAGATGAATTTTCCTGAGTCAAAGCCCTGCTCATTGCATAGTTTAAGCTGCTATAAATTTGCATTTCCCCAAACTGAAGTGTTACAGCTTATTTAAAAAAAAAGGAGGACCTAACTTTCCTTCCTCCTAGCTTTGTCTTTATTTCTACTAATATTACTGTGAAAGAAGCAAAAAATGTAAATAAGAAACATTACTTTGTCAGGAACACCAACAAAAAAGCAAACCATGTATACTTATTATTCAAATCATTCTACAAGTGTTTTTTTAGAAAAGAAAGTAAAACTTGTAACTGACGATCACTATATATTTGGTTTACTTTTGATAGTGTTTATAATGGTTATCAAAATTACCTTAAAAAGCATAATTTATCAATTAACTTACAAAGTACTTTGGAATTGTAGGTTAGAAATTGTTGGTTTTTAGATTACTCGTTTTTAACACTTTGGCACTTCATTTCTAATTTCTTCCATTGGCATTAACAAATCAGTCAAAATACTGAATCTAAAGATATCACGACTATTAAACGCTGAAAAGTACATAAAATTTGTGCTAATTCTATGTGAAGAGTCGATAGTCTTGTAAATCTCATTTAACATGTAAATTTAGATTTAATTTCTCATAAACTCCGGAAAAAAATTTTTAGAAGAAAAATTCTTAAAGGCAGAAATATCTTAAGACATGCCAATCCATCTAAATGTTCCAAATTTTCAAATGGGGCTGCAACACTTGTGGAAGTTTGAAACAGAAAATTCTATACAATTTTAAAATGTAAACCCATTTGATTTTATAGAATACGCTATTTGCATTTGAGGTTGTTCTCTGAAATCTGCCAAAAACCAAAGGCAAGAGATGGCTACAATGAAGAGGTATGATAAAGCTGAAGATCTTTCACAAGAGCCTGGACTTAACACAGCTTGGACATTATGAGGGTCATTCTCTTCCCACAATTCCAGGTAGCCAAGTCCACAATCGACGGACAACTGACCTCAACCAAGGATACCACAACTATCCCTTTGTAGAACACAGCGCTTTTTTAAGAGTGGCGTAGCTATACACTTATTTTTAAGGTGAAACATGTAGATGGGGCTCGCGGAGGGGCAACCGACAGGATTAGAGGTAGGCAATGTATGAAAGAAATTCAAGAAACTTAGGTAATTTGGGTCGCCAGTTATACCGTGAAGCAAGGGGTCCGGCACAAAAGCAAGGAGTTTGTGTTATTTCCAAAATTGACAGTAAGTATGTCAAGAGCAGTGCTGCCGAGGTGGCGGCCCTACACCAGGAAGGAGAAACTGAAAGAAAGGATACTCCATTGCCTGATTTCTCGCAGAAACGCCAGAGAAAAACCTCGCGATATTTCACTGCCGCCTTGCAACTAAACAGTGCGTCTCTTAGGCGGTCCAAGGCCCGACGCGCTGATAGGTATGACTACCTCAGAAGAAATGCACTGGACTCATCACCTGCGGCACACCTGGGTCCGGAGGATGAGGAGGTCCAGGCCCGGGAAGGGTAACCGGGGCTCCTTTCCCTCGTCCCAAACTGCAACCCCTTTCTCACCTGGACGGTAAATTGTCTCCCACACACACCCGCCCTGGAGCCCGCTGGGGGGTATGGAGAGCATTACCACTCCTCATTACCGACCTCAGAGCTAAACTCATTTTCTCTTCGGACACAGACGTTCCTCTCAAGAACGACTTTAACCTTCTACCCAAGGAAG
>PVJL010007444.1:63661-78111 GCA_004026885.1 Lyroderma lyra | reverse complement strand
AAAAAAAAAAAGCCCAAAGTGAGCAAAGTGAGTAGAAGAAAAGAAATAATAAAGATTAGAGTGAAAATATACAAAATAGAGTGTAAAGAAAAACACAATAAAAAAGATCAATGAAACTAAAAGCTGTTTCTTTGAAAAGATAAACACAATTGACAAACCTTAAGCAGACTCATTAAGAAAATAAAATTTGGAATGAAAGAGGAGAATTAAAAACAAACACCACAGAAATACAAAAAAATTATTAAAAAATACTTCAGGCAATTATATCTAACAAATTGGACAATCTGGTAAAAATTGATAAATTCTTAAGAACATATAATCTTCCAAGATTGAATCAAGAAGAAAAAAATATCTGAATTAATTACTATTAGTGAAATTAAATCAGTATTAAAAAATACTTGCAATGAAGAAAACTTCAGGACTGGGTGGCTTCGCAGTGAATTTTACTAAACATTCAAAGAAGAATTAAGAGCTACTCTTTTTAAACTAATCCAAAAAATTCAAGAGGAAGAAAAGCTCTCAAACTCATTTTATGAAGCCCACACATTACCCTATGCCCAAAACCAGACAAAAACATTTTAGAAAAAGAAAACTATAGGTTGATATCTCTGATGAATATAGACATAAAAACCCTCAAAAAATATTAGCAAACCGAATTCAGCAATACATTACAAATATCATGCACCATAATCAAGTTAAAATTATTCCTGGGATACAAGCTTGGTTCAATCAATTCACATGATATACCACTTAAAAATAATGAAAGATAAAAAGCATATGATAATATAAATAGATGTAGAAGAAGGGTTTAACAAAATCCAGCATCCATGTATAATAAAACTCTCATTAAATGGTAAAATAGGGATACATATCTCAACATAATAAAAACCATATACTACAAACGCAAAGCTAACATTGTTCTCAACTGGCAAAAGCTGAAAGTATTCTCCTTAAGATGAGTTAGAAGACAAAGATGTTCACTTTCACCACTTTTATTCAACACCGTGTTGGAAGTTCTAACCACAACACTCAGACAAGTAAAAGAAATAAAAGGCATCCAAATTGGAAAGGAAGAAGTAAAATTATCATTATTTGCAAGTGACATGATATGTTATAGAGAGTACCCTAAAGATTCTGCCAAAAAACTATTAGAAGTAACATAGCAGGATAAAAATTTAATATTCAGAAATTGGTTGTATTTTTATATACCAATAATCAACTATTAGAGAAATTAGGAAAACAATCTCATTTGCATTGCATTAAAACAATGTCTAGGAAAACATTTAACTAGCAAGGTATAAGACTTATATTTGGAAAACTATAAAACATTGAAGAAATAAATTGAAAAAGATACATAAATGGAAGCATATTCTGTGCTCATGGATAGGAAGAATTAACATCATTAAAATGTCCAAATTACCCATAGGAGTCTATAGATTCAATGTAATCCCTATCAAAATTCCAATGGCATTTTTAACAGAACTAGTATAAATAATCATAAAACTTATGTGAAACCACAAAAGAACCAAATCGGCCACAATAATCTTGAGAGGCAAGAACAAAACTCAAGGTAACATGTTATCTGATATAAAAATATACTATAAGCCTATAGTAATCAAAACAGCATGATGCATAGAAACAGACACATAGATTAACAGAGAATATGGAGTCCAGAAATAAACCCATGCCTATGTGGTTAGTTAATCTATGACAAATGAGGCAATAATATATAATACAATGGGATAAAAACAGTCTATTCAATAAGTAGTATTAAAAAAACTGAATAGATACATGCAAAGAAATGAAACTGGAATACCTTCTTGCACCATGTACAACAATAAATTAAAAGTAGATTAAGGAATTGAAACCATAAAATGCCTAGAAGAACACAGGCAGTAAATCCTCAGACATTGCTCTTAGCAATATTTCTCTGATATTTTGCCTTGAACAAGGGAAACAACACAAAATTGACAAGTGGAACTACATCAAACTAAAAAGTGTTTGCACAGCCAAGAAAATCACCTACAAAATTAAAAGAAAGCATACTGAATGGAAGAAGATATTTGTGATAAGGTGTTAATATTTAAAATTTAGAAAAAACACATACAACTCAACACCAAAACAAACAAACAAGCAAACAAGTAAAACACAAAACAATCTAATTAACAAATGGGCAGAGGACCTCAAAAAATACTTCTCCGAAGAAGAAATACAGATGGGCAATAGACATAATAAAATGCTCAATGTCACTAATCATCAGAGGAATGCAAATTAAAACAACAATGAAATATCACCTCACACCTGTGGGATGGCTATCATCAATATATGAACAAAGAACAAGTGTTGATAAACATGTGAAGAAAAGAGAACACTTGTGCCCTGTTGGAGGGATTGCAAATTTGTGCAGCTGCTATGGAAAACAGTCTGGAGGTTTCCCCAAAATTTATTTATACAACTACCTTATGGTCTGCAATTCCACGTCTGGATGAAACACTAATTTGTAAAGTTATATGTATTTCTACATTCACTGCAGCATTATTACAACAACTAAGATATGGAAACAAGTTAAGTGTTCACCAATATACAACTAGATAAAAAGAAGTGGTACATATATACAATTGAATATTATTCAGCCATAAAAAATAAAATCTTATCATTTGCAACAACATGGGTGGACCTAGAAGGTATTATGCTAATTGAAATGCCAGGCTGAAAAAGACAAATAAGATCTCATTTATGCTGGCATCGGAAGAACAAAATAAGTGAACAAACAAAACAGAAATAAATTCATAGATAGAACAAAGTAATGGTTGCTAGATGGCAGGGGAGCTGGGGGGCTGGGTGAAAAAAAGTATTAAGAAGTGCAAGTTGGTAGTTACAAAATAATCACAAGGATCTAAAGAACAGAATAGAGAATATAGTCAATAATATTGCAAAAACTATGTATAGTGCCAGGCTGGTACTATACTGATTGAGAAGATCACTGCATAAATTATATATATATCTAACCACTATACTGTACACCTGAAACTAGTATAAAATAATATTGAATGTCAACTGTAACTGAAAAAAATAATTAATTTTAAAAAACGATCCTCTTCAGAACTCGTAGTATGGGCAGAGATGCAAAATGGGCTGGCCCCACACCTGCATGTGGTAGTTAAAAATTGGGAGGGATATTTTAACTTCAAAGGTGACCCCCACCTTCTGCCTGGAATGAGAGGTTGCAACCCCACACTGGAATCACCGACCCAGATTACTGGTGTTGGGAAGAGCAGTCCTCACATCATCTGCCTGTGAAAACCAGTGGAGATTCCATCTAGGTGAGATGAGGGGTTGCTCAAGTGCCAGGCATTCCTAGGACCAAGCATGGACTTACTGACAAACTTACTCACTGTGAACTCCAGTGCTGGAAGAAGAGCTCAAAAACTACCAGGGGTAGATGGGAGAAAGTGAATTGTTTGGCTTAGGGTGAAGGCTGGAGGAGCAGCTCTGACTGGGACAGAGTGTGGGCAGGAGGCATTGTTATCTTCTCATCTAGCCTGTAGATATGGGCAGATGCCAAATCCGAGTTTCTATCTAACTGACTAGACTGGCTTACCCTACCCTGGTGATTTCCTGAGAACCTACCCCACCCAAATCATGCACAGATCTGAACCTCTTTCAGTGGCTGCTCTCCACAAGCAGCTAGCCTCAGACTATGCCGCAGACTTCCCTAAAATCTGTGAAAGGTCTACAAACCCCAAATAAAAATCATGTGGCCTCAGTGTGCTGTTACTTTTGCTAACAGGGCCCACCACCAACACTGGCTTCAGACCATATCACAATACTTTCATGGTCACCTGAGCTGAGTTTTCTAGGAATGTCCCTTGTGTGAATTGTGTATGCTCTCCTGTTGTGGTTGTGAATTGTGTGTGCCCTGCTGTTGTCACCTCAGAGGATAGGGAGGATTGATGCTCAGACTGACAGGCTGTGAGGATTGCCATGAACACAGTGTACTCGCCGTTGTGTGGAGGCTGACCCCATGGAGTTGGATTCACTGTAGTGGGGCTCTGGTGCCTGATGAATCTACCCTTTGGGTAAGTCATTTGTGGAGCTAATTTGCTAATGCTCTGGTGATGTGTGAAGCCTGCCATTCAGTGTGTAATTTCTGGGGCCTCTTAGGAAGTGTAGGCTAAAGTCAGCTGCTTCTTGTGCCAGGCCAATGGCCACCTGGTAGGAGCTAAGTGATCCATACTTTATAGCTGTCCCTAGTGCTTTTCAAGCTGCTACCGGAACTGCAGCTTGGAGCAAGTGAGCCCATCCATGAGTCCATATGCAGGCCCTTTAAGAAAAATGCCTGGAACTCAGAGTGCTGAAACTCCATTAGCAGTGAATCTCACCTGGCTGAAATCTCCGTTGGTTTTCACAGCCAGATGTTGTAGGATCTCCTTTTTCTGGCACTGTTTGGATTGGTAATCCTGGTTTGGGTTTGGGACTCCTTACTCCTTGGGGTTGGGGGAACCTCTGAAGTCAAAACATTCCTCCCAATTCTTAACTGCCACATGTGAGTGTGGAATCAACCAATTTTGTGTCTCTTCCCCTTGTACTGGTATCGATGTGGTTCTTCTTTACATCCTTAGTTATAGGAGTTCTGTTCATCTAGTCTACAGGTGGTCCTTAAGGGTGATAGTTGTATAATTTAGTTGTAATTTTTATGTAGCCATGGGAGGAGGTGAGCACAGTGTCTACCTATTCTGCCATCTTGACTAGAAGTTTGATTTTTTCGTTTTCTTCTCCTGGTAGTTCAACAGTAAGTATAAATGTTTGTTGTCCTACATGATTCTTGTTCCAAATTTACTTAATTAAATCCACTCATTATCAATTATTTTTACTTTTTTAGATTTGTTTTTCTTACACATTAAAAAATCTAATTTAGAAATCTTTATTCTAGATAGTAATTATTATTTTATCATGTTTACATGTTTAATTAATCTTGCATTATAATGTGTTCATTTCTACTATATTATAAAACAAAAAGCTTAAATGACTGAAAGGCTTCTTAAAAGAAAGAGTTTATTTAGCAAAACAAAGATGAGGTCCTGGGCTATAAATTCTAAATCATCAGCATGGCTAAGTGGAAAAGACTACTACGTCCACTGTCCTGGAGTTGGAGGACTTTATTATACGAAGTAGGAGGGAAAAAGATGTAAGCTGTTTGGAAAGAATTTATTTTGGCAACAGATAAGGTGGGCAGGAAAGATGAAGCGGGGCAATTCTGGGATAAATGCAATGTCCATAAGGAAGAAGGGTTTGCTCCTTGGATTGGTGGTAGGCAACAGTCTGGAAGTTTTATGTGTAAGTAAGAAGACGAGGTTCCTAGGGTGCAGTGGTGCCTGGCTATTGTCTTTAAGACAATCATGGAAATAGTCACCTGGAAGTTAATTCAAAATTCCAATATACACTCAGAAAGATAAGTAGTGTTTTGTTGATTTTGCTCTGTAGTTGTTAACTGACTAACCCCTTTTTGTCTCTTCCACCCTCTGGCCTCATGTAATTTAATTTAGAACATCTCAGAATTTACTCCTTGTTAATACCTAGATATTTTCTACTGTTTTCTGTAAATATCATATTCAAAAATCACTGTCCTTCTTGATAAATAATGAACATACAATTTTATTCTTTAAGTAACTTCAAACCTCCAAACTGATACTCTTTTTTGGCATTTTCTGGTAATTATTGCATACTGAAGATTGCTATTTATTCAGCCTGCTCTCAGTTCTACTAATTGCACATGTTCATTTTGTATGCAAGTGATATGCTTCATGTTATTTTAATCAAGAATTAATTGCAGGGTTTTCATCTGACCTGTTCAAGTTTTGAATTTGATGAGATACTTTTTCTTCTCATTTTCATAATAAATTAAATCTTCATTAAATTAATCATGCAGTGTCTTATATGCTCAATTTAGGTTGATTATGCTTAAATAAAGTCTAATCTCTTTCACTTTTTTATTTTTTAAAGAAATGTAAACGGACTAGCTTTCTGAAGATATTCTCATGTTTTCATCTTTTTTAAGCTCCACTTTTGTGTGTCCTATCATGACTCCAACTTCAACTCATTTTTAATCAAATAATAAAATATAATTATTTATATAGTGTAAGAAATTAAGTTTATTTTCACCAAAATGTATTAAAGTAACAACAAAAATCAGTTATTTTCACATTTGTTTCAAAAAATATTTCTTAAATTAAAATGCAAAATAAAATTTTAAATAAAAATTTAGCTGAACATTATTTTAATAAAGCTGAAAATTTTAATTTAATGTTTTGAACATTTAATATTTAATATTTACATAAAATATTTAATATTTACATAAAATGAAACTGTTAGCAATTGCAGTATTCAATGCACATCTAATACCAAAGTGAAGTTTCAAAATGGTGTTAAATCTAGACCTGTTATATGAATAATAACAATTGTTGAAAATAATAAAAATGTCTAAGCTGTCTTTTGCAACTGTTGGGGTTCTATGTACTAAGGGGAAATTTTTTTTAGGTGGAAATTTTTTGCATTCCTGCTGACAGGAAGGAGATGACTAGTAATTATATTGTCTCTTAAGCTCTTCTGCTACTCATTCTCTCACATCCTTCTCTCCATTTGAATTTTTGTGTCTGGTGAGGCATCCATACAATCTACAAACACTTGCTGGGATTTATGTGAATCATCTTTTGTTTTGGAAGTCACGGGGCAAGAAATGGGTAAAAGCTCTTCCCTGGGTCCTGTACAGTTGTTGTGAGGGCTGGTGGTTAGTATTACAGGTCCTGCTATTAATATTAGCATTGAGTGCTGAATCCTGTGAGGCAGAATCTGTGTTCTTTAATAAATGATATGTATGATATGTGGGAATCTTAAAAACTTAGGACCTGGGGCCAAGAATTCTCTCTTGCTCAGTTCTAAGGGCAATACTGAGGAAAATGTTAATATTATTTTTTTAACATATATTGATCTGTTTATTTATCATTCTATTTCTTTAATAGTTTAATATTAACTATACCAAAGAAAACATTTTCATACTTATCAAGACTATATTGTAACGTTGTGGCTGCTTATGGGTTGTGAAAGAATTCACAAGACAAAGTAGGAAAAGATAAGTACACTCAAAGCAGAGTGGGTAGCATCAA
Source organism: Lyroderma lyra (assembly GCA_004026885.1). NCBI lineage: Eukaryota > Metazoa > Chordata > Mammalia > Chiroptera > Megadermatidae > Lyroderma > Lyroderma lyra. The sequence continues at coordinate 70,948 of PVJL010007444.1, read as the reverse complement.
GAGAGACAACTGCCCTGATAGCCTCTTGTAACTAGCCTGATATATAAAAAGATGCACACAAAAAAATCAATCATGCTTACTAGGGATTTGGGTTGTGGGTTCCACTGATTAGTTGATGCTAGGGTGGGAGGCAATTGATGATTGCATTACGTCCTGATGTTAGTTAGCCCTGGCTGGGCTGACCAGATGTACTGTTTTAAATGGGACAGTAAACAGTGGTACTCTCCAGTATCAAGTGGTACATATATGATCAGTCTAGTCTCATTGGGCTAAATTCAAGGTGTCAGCAGGCTGACCATACGTATCACTTGAATGAGACAGTATTGTTTTCTGTAGTGCATATGGTCAGGCTAGTCCTTGGGTGATTTCATCTGGTTTCAAAGATATGTGGCTGATAGAAGTTCTGCTTTCATGAATCTGAATCTGAAAAACAACTGATTTCAAGATGTTATCTTTAGTTGACCAAAATTCTGTTTCTATGGTTAACAGGCCTGAGGCTTTGTTCCTAAAACTTGTTTTTATGCTGACCAGAATCTATGTCTCAGGAGCACAATGTTTACATGGAGTTAACATACACTAAGTGTACAGGTAAGAAGATCTAAGGAAAAGAATGCAAGTAAATTATATTTCTACCAGTCTAAACAAAATGCAGTTGTCTGTTGCATAGTAACTACAGGTTTTAGCCCAGGGCATTGTTCTCTCAGAATGCAGCTGCTTGTTGGGCCATAACCTGACCCTGCTAAGACTTTCTGGCAGTATTTTTCTAGCTGTGTTAGTTCTTCCTGATCACATATTTCCAGAGAAATAGTAAAGAGAGTCATTTCAAAGAGTATAAAGTTATGCAGAGATAAGTTGATTATTAAATCTGATCTTTCTCCCCTCTCTTGCAAAAAAGAAAAACAAAACAAAACAAAAAATAAAAAAACAAAGGGATAATCTTACAAATTTTGGCTAACATAAAACATTTTGAATACGAGGTTGGACATATAAAGTGCTAGTTATTGAATATCACTGTGGTCACCTTCGAAGTACTCTTCTTGGAAAGCTATGCACAGATGCCAGTGCCTAGTCCAACTTTCAAAGCAATTTCGGAACATTTTTCTGAAGTGCCCATCAGAGCTGTCATTGTGCCCAAAATCTGACAATTAAATTCACTAACTCGCCATCATGTGCTTACATTGGTAGTACTGTGCAAACGTGTTCGTACAGTGCTGCCAATGTAACTGTGCTGCCCACATAAGTGCATGGTGGCAAGTTTGCAAACTTAATTGTCAGATTTGGGGTATGATGACAGCTCTGCTGGCCATTCTAGAAAAAAGTTCCGAAATTGCTTTGAAGGGTGGACTACGCGCTGGCATCAGCACACAGCTTCCCAAGGGGAGTACTTTGAAGGTGACTGCAGTGATATTTAACAATGACGTATGCAGCACTTTTTCTAGGATGAGTTCATGAAATTAATTGTCTGAACTTGTATGTTTTTATTAAGTTCAATTAAAAGCTATATTCATTTCATGTTACTAAATGCTCAATGAGATTTAGTCAAAACTATTTTTTTGGGATGTGACTGTTCTCGTCTGTTTGGTATTGGTTGTGCGAGTACAAACCAACTTTGGCCTAAATGGTAATGAGGAAATTCTTGAAAGATAAAACATATCTAGAGAATTAATTGGAAGATTTTATTTAAATTGGTTGACTTAGCAAGTTGTGCAAATAGAAATCAACCCATGTGGAAATGTGAATGGCTGAAGTGTAAGGGAGGTTTTACTGATTGCATAAAGATGAGATGGTAATTATAAATTCTTCAACAAACAAATGAAAAAATATAGGTGAAGGGTAGTAAGACTGATAATGTACCAATAAAGATTGCATTTAAGAAAATTGTAAGAAAAAGAACCAGACCAAGAATGATTTTTACACCCTAGTGTTGTCAAACATAACAGTATCAAAGGATGAGACCAGAACTCAAAAAACAAAACAAAAGAGATATAAAAGTTTCTCATGGTATTGGAGAGCAAAGCCAAGAACTGATGTCATACAAGGTTTTCAGAGAAGCACGGTGTTCTGAAATTCGTAAACTCTCTGAGATAGGTGTGGGTTAACGCCAGTTACAGAAGTATGGTAACTCGAAAGAGAATATTGTTAATGGGCTGCTTTCAGATTCAGGTTCACTGGAATATATCTGTTGCTGATCGATTCAATGGACTTAAAATGTGTTCTGGTGGTTATTTGTGATTCTAGAACTAAATTATTCCATAGCTATGTTAACAAATAACTAGCAGAATCATTTTGAACCTATTTTATTCTTATCTTTAAAAAGATAACTTACTTAGTGAAAATGGCCTTGTTGACTCCTGAACTGCACGGTCCATATAGGGAAAATGGAATGGCCTGGGCTCTCCTGCCAAGCTTCCGCTGGAATGCCACCACCTGTGATGTAACCATGACTTGTTCTTTTCCGGGTGGCAGCCATTTTGTTATTTCTGTGTCTTATGAGCCTGTCACTTTTGTCCTTCTGCCTATGTAAGAGGATGGGACTCTCAGGGAGGAGGGTATGGGCTATGAAACGACAAGCCCTGTGCTGACTCCAGGACACCATTTTTGTTGCTGCTCTGCTTCTGGAACAAGCCTGTGTTTAAGTTTGCACGTGGCTCCTCGATTCTTCTTTGGTCCGCCCGGATCCAGGGCAAACTTCCATGGCCTTGGTTGTTTGTAATACATTCTATTTCTCATTTGTGATTTTTTTTTTATTAATGAGGTAAATACTAAAAGCAATAGCTGTAGTTAAAAATAATCCTAATATTATCGTTACTTGTAAAAATTAGCTAGCTGACCAGCCAATCTACTAATTAACCAACCAACCACATTTAAAAAGTTCTTCACGCTTCAGGAGAAGCTAAATATTACACTGTTTATTCTCATTTCTCTAAAATTATAGGTCTATGGAACTTGATCTACATTCCACAAAATTTAAAGTAACAAAAATATTAAATATCTTCATTCCATTCCAGAATAGATTCAAAGAAAAATCATACTAAATATTGAAAGTTTTGCAACTGGAATTTATATTTCTTTATAAATATTATTTACCCTCTATTATAAAAAATACATATATATTCACTTAGGCATTTAAAGTAATTGATATGTGTTAATTCTGGTTTTACATATATTAAGTTTTTATAAAAGCTAAGTTTCTAAAATATCTAGTACTTGCAGTTTTCTATTTACTTTTTAAAAATACTTTTATATTATGTTTGTTTAGAAGTTAATGGTAACTTTTCTGTGGAGTAACTATAGAAAAACCTGTTTTATTTTAATTAATTTTAAAGAATGTTCAAGACGATACAGAGTTTTGTTTTGCTTTTTAAATCCTCTGCTAGCTATAGAGCACATGCTGGGGTTGTCACTCAATGTGACTATAAATCCTTCCTGCTATAAATTTTAAAACAAAAAAGAACAGTACATTGATGTAATTAAAGTCACAGGGTGTGAATTTAAGGAATATAGATCCATAAAGAAAAATCCATGTGAAAGAAAGATGAGGATGATGTCTCATATTTCTGCTCTATGAACTTCGGTATGAATGCCATGTATTTTGTGATGTCACCTGACTCCCTACAGATATAATATCCCTTGTGTAAGTCAAATTTAGTGGATTAAGTAGTATCCACCAGAGACATCACATTATATTTTACGATCACACTAAATACTTACAGATACTTACAGATACTTGTTCTTTTATAGCTCTGGAGACTGGAAGTTGGAAATCAAGGTGTCCACAGGATTAATTCCTTCTAGAGTCTCTAAAGAAGAATCTGCTCTCTTTGTCCAAGATTTTGGTGGTTGCCAGAGATCCGTGGCATTTTTTGGATGAAGATGCATTTCCAATCTGAGCCTCTATCTTCACATGGCCTTTTCCTGCTATGTGTCTGTGTCCAACTTTCCCTTTTCTGATAAGGTCACCAGTCACTGGATTAAGGCCGATTCTAATCCAGTATGAAGTCATTTTAACTTGATTACATCTGCAAACCCCTATTCCTAAATAAGGTTATATTTACAGGTTTCAGGGGGACATGAAGTTTTGGGGAAAACTATCAACCCAGTGTATCTTCCAACTCTGATTTCAGTAATGAGTTCGGCATGAATTATCTGTGAACAAATCATTCTTTAAAGAAAGCCATGGATAAAGAAGCAGTGAGTTGTTGGACATTAATGAAGTAGTTTTTAGACCACACAGGTTTATCTTTTTCTTTCTTATCTCTTTATGAGATTATCTTTAGCAAGTATAAAACATTTATTGCTTTAGTAAACAATAGAAAAATCTAATTCAATGAAAAACATGTTGCTTCTTAATGCATATTAGTATTTACTGAGAAATCCTGACTTCTAATCAACTCAAGAGAACTTATTTCAATACTAGGTAGAACCTAGAGGAAGACTAAATGGACTTGGCAGTGGTGAACTTAACAAATCTTAATTGCTGGTGTTACTTCAAATGGTGTGCTGAAACACTATAATTTTGTATTTATTTTAAATTGTAATGTGTTAACATAATTGCTTTTAGGAATGATCTATAACCATTTGAATAAGTTTGAAAAGTTGTGTACAACTATATGAATAATGCTACAATTGGGTATTGATGACTTACTTTCACTACTTTCAACTACTTTCAATGTACTTTATAGAATACTTAAAAATGTATTCTCTATTGAGTTACTAGAACATATATTTCTCACTCTAGAGATGAACTTCAATATTGTTTGGTATAGAGATATAAATGAAATTTAAATTACTAGTGATATGAGACATCTTGGCCTTAACAAAACTGCTTTAGTAGTAAAACATAATATTCATGGCCCTGTCTGATACTGAGAAGGAATATCACTAAGGCACATGAACATAAAAATATTTTAAAAGTATAAATCAATTAGAGAAAAAATATAAAATCAACATCAAAAAACAAAATAAAAATAAATATGAATTCAGTGCTTTAGATACAAGCTACTAATAGACTGAGAATTTTAAACCATGTAGGAAGGTATCAATTTTCAAAGTAAAAAAAAAATTGTGTGTGTGTGTGTGTGTGTGTGTGTGTGTGTGTGTGTATTTTTTTTAATAGTGCGACTTCTTTTGCACATATGTGATGGCTTTTCTCCTTTCCCTGAGCTATGGTTGTTCATGAGCCTTAAGTCTTTTAGGAGGGACAGAATTAATCATTCTATACAGTAACAAGATAATTCCCTACATTATTACTATTAATGAGGAAAATTAAATGTAGTCTTCTAGAGAAATGGAGTTCGCAAACCCAAATACCTGTGCATCAATGAAATGCCAATTGATATGGACATCTATAGTTATACTAAATCTTAATGTGCTCAAAGTATATTGAATAAGTTAAGACATGGATGTGGATATGTAGATTAATATTAATAAAGTAGATATATTACCTTACTATTTAAGTTTTTATTTGAGGTAAATACTTGACACTAAGCACATAACCAAATTGAAAGTCTAACCTATTAAAATTCCCCAATAAAAGAGAAAATGTTTTTAAAATGGTTCACGACTGATCAAAATTTTATATAATGGATATTTAAAATCAGCTATAATATATTCCTGAGAATTACAGCTCTCAGGCTCTCTGTACCTCTGTTTAGTTTTAAGATTTTTTTCCAAATATTATGTCTCACCACTTTTTCAAAAGATATTAGTTTTGTGACTGTCCTTCCTAAAAGATTAATTCCAACTGTGTTATTTTCCCCATAAAACCAAGCAATTACCTCAACAATGACAGTCTACCTTAAGATAGCATCAGATCCCACAGGTTAAGGACTTCTTTCCACAAGACTGCCTCCACCCCACAATTTAGACACCACCTACAAGTCCAGGTTGACACTTGTGCTTCTGATGGAGTGGCTATAGTTTAAACCAGTGGTTCTCAACCTTCCTAATGCCGTGACCCTTTAATACAGTTCCTCAGGTTGTGGTGACCCCCATAACATTATTTTTGTTGCTACTTCATAACTGTCATTTTGCTACTGTTATGAATCCTAATGTGTTTTCCGATGGTCTTAGGCGACCCCTGTGAAAGGGTCGTTTGACCCTCAAAGGCGTCGTGACCCACAGGTTGAGAATCGCTAGTTTAAAGGTTCCCTCCACCTCCTTAGGTTCAATTAATATGCTAGAGTGGCTCACAGGACTTGGAAAACATTTTACTTACTAGAGCACTGGTTTATTATATAACTCAGGAACAGCCAGATGCAGGAGATACATAGGGTAAAGTATGAGGAAGGAAGTTTACCATATGGGTATATATTATACATCACTTTGTAGACTTGAAATGTGTATAGTTTATTGCAAATTAATTAGATCTAATAGAAGCCTTGTGTGTGTGTGTGTGTGTGTGTGTGTGTGTGGGTGTGTATTCTTCAGAATGAAGAACAGACATAAAGGCAGCAGCCTTATGGAGACTGCTAACTACATGTTGCAATTTGCTAGAGAGATTTGCCTTGTGCAAGTATATAAATATATATGTTATAAATGCACGCATATAAAATATTTTTTCCAATGTATTTGCCTTACTGATGGAATTCTGACTGGTAACACTTCTTCTGAAAGAAAAGTCTGTTATGTTAATATAAATGGACTAAACTAAATTAGGTCCTTATGCAGTTTGTCCAAAAATTTGCTATAATGAAATAGCATGCTATGAGGAGAGACATTTTATTTTGAGATCCAATTGATAAACCTCTTAACTTTGATTCTGTAACTTTGTGAAGAAACAGATTATATTGCAAACAGTCAATATCTAAAAATAAATTTATAATGAAAATATATTCATTAAGTAGTCCAATATATTGCACTCTGAAGAGTCTACATTTTCATAAATTTTATATGTGTTGGTAAACTAACAGGATCAGAAGCATTTTAAAAAATATATTCTTAAGCATTTATTTCTATTTCTGAGTTGTCAGGTTAAAGAATAATATGTATTCTCCAAAAAAAAATTGTATCTGGAGTCTCACCAATAATGTATGAGAAAGCAATTTTCATTCTATTTGTCAAGATTAAATGCACTTTCATTTTTCTAAATTGATAACTAAAATATGGTATGCATTTATTGTTTTAATTTTTATTTTCCTGAAAAATATAAAGGTTGAACATCTTGCCTTATGTTTATTATTAGTGTTTTAGATATCTGTTTCTTGAGTGGCCCATTCTCTTTATAGATAAACTGTAACATCAATTTGATTTTTTTCTTAGTAATATAGGCTTTTTTTTTTTTTTTTT